>JAXIVD010004408.1:0-2500 GCA_036785275.1 Cancer borealis | reverse complement strand
TATTGATAAAAGTTGTATTTTCTATTTTTTTTTTCTCTCTCTCTCTCTCTCTCTCTCTCTCTCTCTCTCTCTCTCTCTCTCTCTCTCTCTCTCTCCTCTCTCTCTCTCTCTCTCTCTCTCTCTCTCTCTCTCTCTCTCTCTCTCTCTCTCTCTCTCTCTCTCTCTCTCTCTCTCTCTCTCTCTCTCTCTCTCTCTCTCTCTCTCTCTCTCTCTCTCTCTCTCTCTCTCTCTCTCTCTCTCTCTCTCTCTCTCTCTCTCTCTCTCTCTCTCTCTCTCTCTCTCTCTCTCTCTCTCTCTCTCTCTCTCTCTCTCTCTCTCTCTCTCTCTCTCTTTTTTTTTTCCGGATATTCTAAGTCTAGGTTCTCGTTTCTTTTCTTTATTCATACATTCAACGGAGAACCATCCCGCCGAGTTATTTTCTAGGAGGACCTGCAATGCTACATTTTGGGTGTCGGGTCCGATGGCCAAGTTTGCACGCTCTGCCCTTCCGCTCAGATTGCGGTAAATATCTGTGCAAGATTGTAAGATTTACATTTTTTATATTTTACGCTTCCTTCGCTGAATCTCATTTCCTACACCTTTGCGGATTCGAGGTCGGAGGAGGAAGAAGAGGAGGAGGAGGAGGAGTATTTCAGTATTTCACAACGTTCCTTACCCTATCTCCTCCTGCCTTGCCGATAGCAGTGCCAGGCGAGTAGCACATCGTTAGTGTGAATGGGGTGTCTGCTTTGGACCAGGTTTGAGGCTTTTAACTGGCGTGTTGTCGAGGTGGAGTGTTTTTGTTAAGAGGGGAAAGGTTCTTTGGAGGTGTGTTGTAGTCTTTACTGTTGTGGGGTCTTTTGCAAGATGATAATTACACACACACACACACACACACACACACACACACACACACACACACACACACACACACACACACACACACACACACACACACACACACACACACACACACACACACACACACACACACACACACACACACACACACACACCACCTCCCTTACCTCCATCCTCGGTGCAAGGTTTGTCTAGGAGGCTATAAAAAGAGATGAATGGTCTTACCAAGTCGTCTTGTCCTCTTAGTGAGAACGGTGTTTGCAGTCCCCGACGAGGGAAAGCTCTTGCCGTCTCCTATGCACAGCGTGTTTGTCGCGTTTTTTCCAGCCGCCCTCATTGGGGTAAGTTGTGTTGACATTCAAAATATCGAGAGTTTCTGGCTATGAATTCATGGTGAAGTTTTCCTGTTACGTCAAAGCCATGAGGAGGACTGGATGCTGTCGGAGTATTCATAGTGTTGACTTGTAATGACGAAACTGGAAGAAAAAAATAATGCGGTATGTGGTAGTGGTTCAAGTCAGAGGCTCAAGTCTGTTCGTGGAAAGCAGCAGTAGCGACCGGTTCTCCGTATCACAAAGTATAATTTCATTGCGTGATTCCCGTTTGTCTTCAGTGATGACAGTTATGACCTACACTGCCTGCGATCACTGCACAACGGGGACATGAGATTGGGCTCGGGGGACGCTGGAAATGGTGCTTCAGTGTCTTGACATTGGACCGTGATGGTGGAAATAATTATTAGGTATGCGAAAAGTGGTACCCAGAAAGAGAGAGAGAGAGAGAGAGAGAGAGAGAGAGAGAGAGAGAGAGAGAGAGAGAGAGAGAGAGAGAGAGAGAGAGAGAGAGAGAGAGAGAGAGAGAGAGAGAGAGAGAGAGAATATTCTTAAATGAATATAGGTGAGTTTGATTTATGAACTTACATCCTAATGTTTTTTGTTTTGTTTGTTGAAAACCAAACATTTGTAGGTGGCTGTGTAACCTAATCATTGTACTAGATTTTGTTTGAGAAATAGTGTCCATTATTTTTCACCGGAAAGATTTATTACATTATTGCAGTTAAGAATATCTAACTACTTGAATTTCCATCCACGTTTGTGAATTTTACTGAAGGCCACAGACACAGAATGGATTGAATTTCAATCTTGGTTGTGACAACGTAGTGTTTCAGTCTTTATTAATGATTTGAGGAATTATCAACAAGCTCGTGTAAGGATTAATCCTTGTGACGCGTCACTAGTGCCAGGCTGAATCAAAGACATTTTCTTTAATGGCGATATTGTTGCTTGTCCTGTTATCAGACAACGAGCTATTCATTTCTGTTATCATCAATCGCTGTCGAACCAGCCAATAAGCCGTGACACGTATGCTTGTTTCCAGCGTTGCTTCCTGCTAGACCAGATTGCGGTGCTCTTTCCTGGGTGGTCTTTTTACAACAAATAATGGGCTCATTGCTTCCTGTCATGTGTAATGATATGATCCAATATGGATGGAAAACTGAATTGACAAGCTGTCACTTATAGATCGTTAACCTTTGGTGTATTCATTGTGAGGAACTTTGCAACATGACCTTTTAAATAGCAAGATAGACGATATCCATCCAGTTTGTGACATTATGAACATGCTGACGCGTAGGTTAGCATATCAGAAATTGCTCTGTAAG
>JAXIVD010004407.1:0-30000 GCA_036785275.1 Cancer borealis | reverse complement strand
CCCCTCCTTAGACTTAAAACTATTAATTGTAACTCTTTGTTGCCTATCGCTTAGTTATCAATCCCATGTGCTCTAACCTTATATTCAACGAAGTCACCAACTCCCTGCTTTTTGTTCTATATACATGAACAAATCTCTTACGGTCAGTTTCTATTTGGCTAGCAACCTTAATCTTGTGGTTTTTCTTTGCTGTTCGTGTTAGCTTCTTGACTGTCCTAGCTTATTCAATATATTGATCCCTATAATTTTCTTGACCTGCCTTAAGTCTTTTATACATGTTTCTTTTCAGTCTTATGATGTGCTTTGATCTGGTAGTCATCCATTTGGGATCGTTCTTATGTGATCTTAGTGCCCTGTAAGGAATATTTTATTTCTGACCTACAATTAAATTGTCAAGGAAAAATGTATAGCCTCAGCTCTGACCTCACTGACTCCCTCCCCCTGTAAAAACCTGATCTGATCTCCCATCACCTGCTGCATCCACCAATGAATCTGATCTCACCTTACCTTCCCTCTCTAACCGACTCCAGCTAATCCCTTCCAGGTGTCTTCTTAATCCCTCATAATTTGCCCTTTTAAAGTTAGGTACTCTATGCTTATTAACACTCCTAAGATCTTTCTCCCCTTTCAAGATAAATCTAATTTCACAATGGTTGCTGTTATCTAACTGCTCCCAACATCAGTTTCTTTAACTAAATCTAGAATATCATCTCCTCAAGTAAGCTCCCTGATTACCTGGTTTAGAAAGTTATCCTGAACTAATTTTAACAAATTCTCAACCTTATTGTCTCCTACAGTTAAGTCCTTGTCAATGTTCCTTAAATTAAAATCTCCTAATACACATAACTGATCATATCTACACGCCCTGTTTATCTCCTGCAATTAGGAAAATAATCCACTTTACTCAAGCTTGGAGGCCTATACATTACAGCCAAAATAGTTTTTCTTGCTGTTTCTTTAACTTCTACGCATATGGAGTCCACACTATCATCTGTTTTAATCACATTATTTACACAACATTGCAATGTATCCCTAACATAAACTCCCCCTCCTCTCCTTCCGATCCTGTCCTTGTGAAATAAATTGTAGCCTTGCCTCTACTTCTGGACTGAATATCTTCCCTGACATATCCAACTATGTCTCTGTTAAATTAATATTATCTAAGTCCTCTACACTAGTCAACCCTTTAAGAAAGTCTATCTTGTTAACAATACTCTTGCAGTTTGTACAGTAAACCTTCAAGCCACTCTTCCTCTTTTTACCAATGTTCCTACTAGCTGTATCTAAGAACTTCCCTTCTCCCTTCCTATACACCCCCGAGTCACCTTTTTACTAAACCAACTTTTCGTGGCTCCAGTTGTCTTCCCTTTACCGTCTATTTGAAAAAAAGCCTGCAGGGCACTTATTTCACGTTCAAGGGAATCTGACAAGATCTGAATCCCTCTCTGTGAAAGGTGCACTCCGTCCATGAGGAAGTGATCCTGGCTATAAGAGCTGTCCCAGTTGTCCACGAATGCCAACCCATTAGCTATGTAATGCTCTGTCAGCCGACGGTTCATTGCAATCGCTCTGGACTGCCAGATGCCACCAACTGCTCGCCTAGACAGGATCCCACACACCACAGGGGCTCCATCCCTGAAGGAGTTTTGACACTCCAATTGTTCAGTAGTGAACTTCCTCAGACGTACACTAGAACCAGTCTGTCCCACCACCTTCCATTAACCCTCATTAGATGTCTTAATAGGTAGGACACCTGTATTGGGAGCCTCAGAGCGAAGAACGCGATTTTCTTCTCTCAAGTTCTCCATCGCACCCTCTAATTCTGAAATCCTTCTAAGAAAAAATTTCAGAATCACTCCACACTCACCACCACAAAGCCCTCCCTTCACCATCTCTACACCACAACCACCAACCTCCTCCAAAACCACCACCAGCCTCCTCCACACCCCCACCACCAGCCTCCTCCACACCCCCACCACCAGCCTCCTCCACCACACCACTAGCAGTCTCCTTCACCACATCGCCACCATCCTCCTCCACCACACCACCACCATTCTCCAACAAACCACCACCACTTTTTACCTCCCCCATTACAACAACACTGGTCCCAGCCTCATCCATCCTGGATACGTACTGTCTCGACTGAGGTCCAGCCTCAGATTTTATAGATATACACATTTTTTTGAAACATGGTTTGCTAAACTTCTTGGCGCCTCAATATATTTTGTCTTAATTTAGATGTCAAAAATCATCCATTTCAATGATAATTCGAATGTTAACTATATGACCAAAGATTCTCCACAACGCCCATTATGATTACTCAGAATCACCAACACATTACCCTGTTGGAGCCTCCAACAATTAAAATTTGGACGTGAAAAGAAAAAACAAATAAATTGGAAGTTCTTTATCAATAACCTGAGTCGGCTAAGTATCGGCATAAGACATGTGCTATTATGTGTAAGTATTGTTATTCACAGCGTACGTGCAAGCTTAGTAAAAAATGAATGCTATTTGCTAGTTCCTTGTCTGTAAGGAAGAGCATTTTTCAAGGGTATTAGTTGCCAGATGTTTCTATATTTGTCCTGAATGCTGAATAATGTGTGTTGTCTTGAGTTCAAACTGTTGTAATTTGTGTTTGTTGTACAGTGAAACTTAATTGTTATCCTCGTACACAAAACTATCTTTATGGCATTGCATTTGTTCATGACTATTTTCGGTTTATATTTTGTCTTCGATACTAAAACGCTGAGATCTTATTTTTTAAATTTTTTGTTTACATTAAAAAGGTACCGGCAATGGGAAAAATAAAGTGTAAAAAAATCCCGCTTGTCGCCAGACCCTGTAAAGAAGATAGTAGGAGAAATATAGACATGGGGGGGCAGTTCAATTAAGTGTGAAAGGTGTCTTAACACTCCTCTTTTGAAAGAGTTCCAAGTCATAGGCAGGTGGAAAAACAGACAAAGGAAGAGAATTCCAGAGTTTACCAGTGTAAGGGATGAAAGAGTGAAGATACTAGTTAACTCTTGCATTAGGTAGATGGACAGAATAAGGATGAGTAGAAGTAGAAAGTTTTGTGCAGCGAGGCCGCGGGAGGGGGGGAGGCATGCAGTTAGCAAGTTCAGAAGAGCAGTCAGCATGAAAATAGCGGTAGAAGATAGATAAAGATGCAACATTGCAGCTGTGACTTAAAGAGTCAAGACAGTCCGTTAGAGGAGGAGAGTTGATTAGGCGAAAAGCTTTAGACTCCACCCTGTTTAAAAGAGCTGTATGAGTTAAGCCCCCCAGCCATGAGAGCCATACTCCATCCATGGGCGGATAAGGCTCCTATACAGAGCAAGCAGCTGAGAGGGAGAGAAAAATGGACGCAGACACCATAGGACACCTAACTTCTTGGAAGCTGATTTAGCAAGTGTAGAGATATGAAATTGCCAGTTTAGATTTTTAGTAAAGGATAGACCGAGTGTGTTTAATGTGGAGGAGAGGGGAAGTTGAGTGTCATTGAAGAAGAGGGGATAGTTATCTGGAAGGTTATGTCGACTAGATAGTTGTAGAAAATGAGTTTTTGAGGCATTGAACAAAACAAGGTTTGCTCTGCCCCAATCAGAAACTAGTGAAAGATCATAATCTAAGCGTCCTATAGCATCTCGCCTTGAGTCATTTAATTGTTGGATTGGGCGTTTGTTGTACGACGTTGAAAAATGCAAAGTGATGTCATCAGCATAGGAGTAGATAGGGCATTGAGTCAGATTTAGGAGATCATTGATGAATAATAGAAAGAGAGTGGGTGATAGGACAGAACCCTAAGGAACACCACTGTTGATAGTTTTAGGAGAAGAACAGTGACCGTCCACTACAGCAGCAATAGACCGGTTGGAAAGAAAACTGGAGATAAAGGTACAGAAAGAAAGATAGAATCCGTAGGAGGGTAGTTTAGAAATTAAAGATTTATGCCAGACTCTATCGAAGGCTTTCTATATGTCAAGGCCGACAGCAAAGGTTTCACCGAAGTCCCTAAAAGAGGATGACCAAGATTCAGTTAGGAAAGCAAGAAGATCACCAGTAGATCGGCCTTTACGGAAACCATACTGGCAATCAGAGAGAAGGTTGTGAGCTGATAGATGCCTCATTACCTTCTTGTTAAGGACAACCTCAAAGGCTTTAGAAAAGCAGGAACTCAAAGCTATAGGGCGGTAGTTAGAAGGATTGGAGCGTTCACTTTCTTTAGAGACACGTTGAATGTGAGCAAACTTCCAGCAAGATGGATAGGTAGAAGTAGAGAGACACAGACGAAAGAGTTTGACCAGGCAGTGAGCGAGTTCGGGAGCACAGTTTTTGAGAACAACAGAAGGGACGGGACTCCATCCGAGAATCAAGGCCAGAGCGAGAATCAAGGCGTAGCGAATTAATATTGATAATTTCTTTTTATTAGAATCATTATGCAGGATGTTTAGAATAATGATCAGAGTTGCGTGCGAGAAGGACAACACGCCATTGTTAGCACATAAACATTTTAACATCAAGGGGTTAAGAAACATAAGGGAAACCTAAATGAAAGCAAGAGGTGAGGAGCTATGAAACAGATGAGATGCACTGAAGCGCATGGTAGTGTTACCAGGTTCCCATAACCATATTTCCCTAGGCGAGCTATCAAAATTATCCTTTTCAACATTAAATTTCCCTTTCTTATTTGTGGCTATAATACAACTTTTGCAACTTTAATAATGACGAACCCCGCATTTATTAACTGCTCGTAGTAGCTTTGCAGCTACAAAACTACCCCAATATATATATATATATATATATATATATATATATATATATATATATATATATATATATATATATATATATATATATTTAAAAAAAAATTCTACATCAGAAACCGTTGGCGCCAGTAGGTTTTTTTTTTTTATGAAGGCGAAGATGATGGACTGCCTTGTGTCCGTTATTTGGCATAGGTTTTTATGTTTTATAGTGACGCCTCGAATGTTTACGTTCTTTCTTGAAAAATGTTGAGAACATGAGAGGGCTATTGCTGCTATAACCACAGAAGCATATCAACATTGGAAGTCCCGTCTGAGGACAATATGGCAGCAATTTGGATAGTCTTCGGCTACTCGGCGGTAATACCAAAGAATGAAGAGTAGCCTGCGGATATCGGGGAAGCGAACCCAGGACCGTAGGATTCGCATGCAACGCCGACCACTGTACCACCGCCTCCCCATATATATATATATATATATATATATATATATATATATATATATATATATATATATATATATATATATATATATAATATATATATATATATATATATATATAAATATATATATATATATAAAAAAAAAAAAAAAAAAAAAAAAAAAATATATATATATATATATATATATATATATATATATATATATATATATATAACGAGAAAGAAAGAGAGAGAGAGAGAGAGAGAGAGAGAGAGAGAGAGAGAGAGAGAGAGAGAGAGAGAGAGAGAGAGAGAGAGAGAGAGAGAGAGAGAGAAAAAAAAATTACAACTAATTTATGATTTTAATGCTTCGGCTCTTCTGTCTTGTATATTTCTTCGGTTATCCTACCGAAGTGGCTCGGAAGAATCTTGAAATTATAGCATGTAGCATAATTAAATGTTGCTTTGGCATGGAACAGTACAATTAGTGTTACAGTGTTCAGCTTGTTTCATGTTTTAGTTTCGCCAAATTTATTTGGGAGAAAAACCTCTCTACAGCTGCAATTGAGTGAGCCAAGCACATTAATCTGAGCATAAAACGACCAAGCAGAGGAAACAGGGATGAACCATCTGCTTTTTGTATTATTTTCACTGCAAACCAAACGTCAGACATACTTATATCACTGACAAACCCCAAGTCTGTGCTTCACAGCAAACGCCACTGGTACGATAGACTTCACAGTTTTCTTGAAAATGCTTTGGGGGATCCATTGCTTCAAGATTTTACAGGACTAAACCGTATCACTTCCAAAAATAATGTCATTTCGTCTCATACTTTCCCATTTTATCAGTTTTCCCTTAGATTTTGGTCAGTTTTGACATTTCTTCCCTTTTTCACTCCATGGATCCATTTTCCTCTAGGAAAGGGAAATTTTCTTAGACCTGGCATCACTGGCGCGTGGTGGACGGAGATGATTACAGGAGGGAGAGGGTTTGTCACTTAACTGTACCATGCAGTCCAGTGTTTTCCTGAGTTTATTCTAAATTTTCATGGTGGTGGACTTGGGTTACATGACTAGTTAGCAGTAAAGAAAAGCTGTGTGTATGGGTGGAAAGTTTGTGTGTAGGTGTGATGGTGAAAGCGTTGATATTCATGAAGGGAAAGATTGTTAACCCCAACAGCCAGCACTGGCTGTCTTCTTTTCTTGGTCTATCACCCCTCTCCTTGTGCCTTCTGCCCTCGCAGGATAGTGCAAGGGGAGGGGAGTAGCATTTGCATGGATCAATTTCATAGGGTTATCAATTTCTTTTAAGGAACTTTGTAAGCCCTCTTCCAGCGTGATTATTATTTATTTGTGTGGCGCTTACTTAATTCGCATTACCTCATTCAATCATTATTTGTTTGAAGGGTTGCTCTTAACTTCTAAACTAATTAGTATACAGCAAATCAAGGTGTTAAGAATTTCATCATTTATTCCTGTTTAATGTGTAAGTACTGAGTCGTCTGATAATTTATATTGGTTTTATTTATATTTATATATGGCTGGTTTATTGGTTATATAGTGCCTAGCTGTACAAAACTTGTACATTACAGATGCTCCGTGGTGTGGTCATTGTAAGGCTCTGGCTCCTGAATACGTCAAGGCTGCTGCCAAGCTGACAGAAATTGAATCTGCCATTAAGTTGGGTAAGGTTGATGCCACAAAAGAAACCGAGCTTGCTGAGGAGCATGGCGTCAGAGGCTATCCCACTCTGAAGTTCTTCCGTAATGGCAAGCCAGTGGATTACAATGGTGGTCGCCAAGCTGATGACATCGTGAACTGGCTGGCGAATAACACTAATCCACCAGCAAAGGCAGTTTCATCTGTGGCTGAAGCCAAGGCCCTGATTGATCAAACTCCAGTCGTGGTCATTGGGTTCTTTAGGGATCAGGAATCTGCTGGAGCAAAGCAGTTCTTGGCAGCTGCAGGTGCCACTGACGACCATCCATTTGGTATCACCTCTGAGGATGCTGTCTTCAAAGAATATGAGATGGAGGGTGAGGGCATCATCTTGTTTAAGGACTTTGATGAGGGCAGAAACAAGTACGAAGGAGAGATCACTGAAGACGGAATCACCAAGTTTATTAGTGCCAACTCCCTGCCACTGGTTGTGGACTTCAACCATGATACTGTCTCTAAGATCTTTGGTGGAGAGATCAAATCCTACCTACTCATCTTCCTTTCCAAGGAGGCTGGCCACTATGCTTCCCACATGGAGGCTGCCATGAATGCTGCTAAGAACTTCAAGGGCCAGATATTAGTTGTCACAATCGACACTGATGAGGAAGACCACTCTAGCATCCTTGATTTCTTCGGTATGAAGAAGGAAGAAGTAAGTATCATAATAATTTTATATACTTGATTTAATTGTGAATTTCACATTCAATACGACATTAATTATGCTAAATATGTTATTAATATAATAAATTACCGTTTCAGTTGAGATCTGAGGACTTAGGAAATTCAAAAACTTTTCAGGTTCAAAATCTTTTCAGGTTCCTGGTTTGCGTATCATCAAGCTAGAGGAGGACATGATCAAGTACAAACCAGACACCTATGATCTCAGTGTGAGTGGTCTGACCGCATTTGTACAAAGGTTCTTAGATGGAAAGCTGAAACAGCACCTTCTATCACAGGATCTTCCTGAAGACTGGGATAAGGAGCCAGTGAAGGTGAGAACTATAGCATTTTCTTAACAATACTTTAGTTTTGCTTGCAATATACATTTACAGCTTGCATCATACACACTCCTTTTCTTAAACTAGTTATACAATTGTGTTGCCAGTGTGTTTGACATCTACACTTTAATTCTAACTATTCATAGTTACTTGGAGTGTTTTGGTGGGGACCCACCGTTTGGAGTTTGTGTGAAAAAGGTAATGCTGCCACTAAGGGTTGAGACTTCCCCTGCAATGCACAGGTATAAGTCTTGTATGGTAACATGAAATAATCCGATGCTGTGTATGTTGCGTGTCTCTGGTCTTCACTTCCGTAGGGTATCAATCCTTTTCCCGTTATGATGAAGGAAGTTAGGTAATACACGGCTTCCTTTTTATATAGCTTTGATAAGCACTAGGGAAATATACAAAGGGAAATATATGGCGAGAGCCTACAGAGAGAATTTGTTTAATAAGAGGCTCCGCCGTGAACTGACTAACTGGTATGACAAGGCCAACCTGGGTACCTCTTGATAACCCTGGGGTATTTCCATACACCACTATATTTCTCAGTCACACCAAGAAGTGTCTTCACTACTAATCCCAACTGTACACATACTATCTTAGAGCATGAAAATCAACATTATGTATGCTAAGGCTATCTAAGAAATGACCTCATAAGGGTAGAATGTAAAATGTTGTAAAAGTATAAAAATCTAAAAGTAAATATACATATGTGCAAATGGATGGTATATAAAAGTATATCAGAAGGAAATATAAAGTAGGAGAATCAAAACAAGTCAAGTGAAGTCACCACTTGTACACTTGTTCACGTCTTAGTAGCAGAGCGCAGCTTGGAGTGATAGCTATCATTTGGAAATTGGGCAACTGCCTGACGTTGAATATCTGTTTGCTGACAATGCTGTTGTTCATGTAATGACTCGACTGGCTTAAGGGAAACTTTCTTTAATCGATCAGCGTGAGCTACTTCAGTTGCATGAGTGGTATTGTCCATAATCATAAACTCATTTCCATGCAATTTTGCCACGAGAGTGAAGGGCCCCCAAAATTTTAGCTGAAAGCTTAGAAGAGCGTTCTGGTGTAAGTTTCACAGACAACAATGATATAGGATGTGCCCGCCGGTGCTGTTGTGATGTCATCTCCGCACGTGATGCTTGCAATTTATTGCGGACCTGAGAATGAATTCTAGTGAAAACATTTGCCTGTTCTTTTCCATAGTCATCCACATTATATACAGGTGACGGAGGCCGAGAGAAGACATCGTAAGGCAGACGCATATCCGTGCCAAACAGAATGTGATGAGGTGATTTTCTTGTTGATGAGCAAACTGAGGAATATATGGAAGCTGCAACGAGAGGTAACCAATCCTGTCAAACATGTTGCATAGAACCAACAATAGGACGCAACACTTCTAGTATTTTTCTGTTTGTCCTCTCAACTAGACCATTTGAAGCAGGATGGTAAGCTGCAATGAATGTTTGAGTGACTCCGAAGTATTTACACACTGCTTCGAGCATTTGATTTTTTAATTCAGCGCCATTGTCGCTAAGGAGAACGCGAGGCGTAAAAAAAAGACAAAATACATGAGTATGAGAGCATATGCAACAGCTTCTGCCGATTTGTTCTCTAGAGGAGCAAGAATCACGAAGCGACTGAAATAATCAACGCATACTAAGGCGTAGTGTGATCCTTGATGAGTCGGCGGCGGTTGTAACACATATATAGCAATGACATCCATAGGATGTTAAGCACACGATTAGCGTAAGCAATGACGTGATTTTTACCTCTTTCGTCATGTTGCATAAGAATTGAGCCAATACCAACCGAAGACGCATCAGTGTAGAGCAGGGGTTCTCAACCTGGGGTTCGCGAACCCCCAGGGGTTCACAGGAAGGTTTCCAGGGGTACTTGGATGGCTGACGAAAAAGTATTTTAAATCTGCAGAGAGAGAGAGAGAGAGAGAGAGAGAGAGAGAGAGAGAGAGAGAGAGAGAGAGAGAGAGAGAGAGAGAGAGAGAGAGAGAGAGAGAGAGAGAGAGAGAGAGAGAGAGAGAGAGAGAGAGAGAGAGAGAGAGAGAGAGAGAGAGAGAGAGAGAGAGAGAGAGAGAGAGAGAGAGAGAGAGAGAGAGAGAGAGAGAGAGAGAGAGAGAGAGAGAGAGAGAGAGAGAGAGAAAAAAAAAGAAGAAAAAAAAAGAAAGAGAGAGTGAGTGTGTGTGACGGAAAGGTGCGCCATATCATGTCGGTTCACGTTCAAACAGCAGCAGCAGATATTCAACGTCAGGCAGTTGCCCAATTTCCAAATGATAGCTATCACTCCAAGCTGCGCTCTGCTACTAAGACGTGAACAAGTGTACAAGTGGTGACTTCACTTGACTTGTTTTGATTCTCCTACTTTATATTTCCTTCTGATATACTTTTATATACCATCCATTTGCACATATGTATATTTACTTTTAGATTTTTATACTTTTACAACATTTTACATTCTACCCTTATGGGGTCATTTCTTAGATAGCCTTAGCATACATAATGTTGATTTTCATGCTCTAAGATAGTATGTGTACAGTTGAGGGTGGGGCCGTGGGGACGGTTGCGAGGACAGTCAGTCAGCTAGCTGAGCTGCCAGGCAGTGCCACAAGGTTTTATCAGTGGAGTGCATGAAGCCTAGCTTTCTCAAACGCCATCTAAACAGTTGTCATCCAAATGTTAAAAGTAAGAGTACTGCTTTCTTCAAGCAAAAAGAAGAGGGATTGAAGCGAGCACGCCTTGATCGTTCGGGACATTTCAGTCAATAAAATGAAGCTGGGTTGCGTGCATCCTACATGGTACCACTGAGAATTGCACAAGAAAAGAAACCTCACAACATTGCAGAAAAAATTATCGTCCCTTGCTGTAAAGATATAATACGCTGTGTTATTGGATGTGATGCTGAGCAGAAGGTCAAATCAGTACCTCTCTCAAATGATACTGTTCATCGAGGAATAGTAGATATGTCTGATGATGTCAAACAACAAGTGATTGCTGAATTAAAGGGGACATCTTTAGGAAAATTTGCAATTCAACTTGATGAGTCAACTGACGTGGCTGCTTGTGCCCAACTCCTGGTGTTTGTACGATACGTCAGTCGTGAAGATTTCAAGGAGGATTTCTTGTTCTGTCATACTTTAGATTCGACAACAAGAGGTGAAGACATTTTCAATGAGGTCTCAAATTTTTTTGAGAGAGAAGGACTGTCCTGGAATAATGTATGTGCATGCACAACTGACGGAGCACCAGCAATGCTTGGCCGTCGATCAGGGTTTCGAGGAAAAGTGACCGAGGCGAATCCTAAAACAAAGCATCTTCATTGTATGCTTCATAGATATGCTCTGACATCTAAAACTCTACCACCTGGGTTAAGATTAGTACTTGATAATGTTGTGCACATGGTAAATACCATCAAATCAAGTGCCCTAAATACACGACTATTTTCCCTACTGTGCCAAGAATTAGGAAGTGATCAAGAAGGGTTACTCTTTCACACTGAGGTCCGCTGGTTGTCGCGGGGGAATGTGGTAACAAGAGTAGAATCACTAAAGGAGGAGCTCACTGAATTCTTCAAACGTGATAACAAGACAAAGTCACTTGAGTTAATTCAGAAACTGTCAGACAGCCAGTGGCTTCAGAAACTGGCCTACCTTACTGACATATTCTTGCGGCTCAACTCATTGAACTTGTCTCTCCAAGGCCGTTTTGCCACAGTGATTGATTTCATGGACAAACTAAGGTCATTCACCATGAAGCTGGAGCTTTGGGAAAGGAAGGTCAAAGATGGAAATCTGAGCATGTTTGAAAACCTTGATGAAGCACTTGATAAAAACAAAAACACTGGAAGTCTAGATGTGGTGCAGCTTGTGCAAGCACACCTAGCTTCTCTGCGAATGGAGTTGCAGTCTTACTTCCCCGAATTGAGTGAACTAGAATCAAAATTGATTAGAAACCCATTCATTGTGAATGTGCACCTTCTTCCAGATAACATGCAAGAAGAATTGTTAGAGTTGGTGAATGACTCTGTTGCAAGAGATGCATTTGAAACACTTACCCTGACCAAGTTTTGGTCGAAAATTAGTGAGACTTACCCTGTTGTATCTGATGTTGTTCTGAACTCTTTGCTGATGTTCCCTAGTACTTACCTGTGTGAGCAAGGATTTTCAACGCCGTTGAACATGAAAACTAAACATCGATCACGGCTTAATGTGGAACATGACTTACGTGTGTGCCTGTCTAATACCGCTCCTCGAATTGAGAAACTTGTTTGCAACAAACAGGCACAGCCTTCACACTAAAGTTCAGTATATACTGCTTGGTAATGAAGTAAATACTGTTTCATTTCTGTATGTGTAGTATCATTGAAAAGTACTTGTAATATTCATGCTTCTGCTTAATAAAGTCATTTAACTTTAAAATCATTTGATAATATCCTTTGCAGTACCATTGTATATTGAGTTAGTCAATATATTACCATTTTATTTGGTGTCAGCTTAATGGGGGTTCGGGTTGATGGTCTTATAACTCGGGGGGTGCTTAACGAGAAAAAGGTTGAGAACCCCTGGTGTAGAGGATGAAATGTCATGTAAAATCAGGAAAGACGAGGATAGACGCATGTGTTAACGCAATTTTGAGTCTCTGAAAACTATCCTCGTGTGTTGGACCCTAATGAAAATTTGCGTCTTTCTTCAACAACTGAATGAAGGGAGACGCTAGTGAAGCATAACCTTTCACATAAGATCTGTAGTGACCCGAGAGGCCTAAAAAATAGGTACATGTCTACTGGGAAACTTTTAAACCACTTTTATTTTATCATCCATCGTTCTGATACCTTCACTTTCCACCATGTGTCCCAAGAAATTGATTTGTGCTTTCAAAAATTAGCATTTAAAGACATTTACCATCAGTCCAGCATGAAACAGCTTATCCAAAACTGACTGTAAGTGGGTGAAGTGCAATGATAAATCTTTATTGACTACCAAAATATCATCCAATTTGGCAAAAATATTTTCTCCTAACATTCCCGAAACAAATGTTTATGAGTTTTATGCACGTCATGGGAGCATAGGAGAGGTCCATAGGAGTACGTAGCCAATGGTAGTGTCCTGAAGGAGTGGAGAAGACAGTGATTTCACGAGAATTCTCATGTAAAGGTATCTATCTATAACCTGACAACAAATCAAGACTTGATAATACTTTATTTCCTGATCCAATTGACTGCAAAAGATAATTTATTACTGGTAATTCGTAAGGTTCAGGTATTTTTAGGTTATTTACGCACCGAAAATCAATTACTGGACGCCAACAACCGTTTTTCTTAGGCACGAAAAATAAAGGGGCATTCCACTGTGACGTGGATTCTTCAATGAGCCTCTGGTCTAGCATGTCTCGCACCATTTCCTCAACTTAATTACGTTGACTGTGAGGTAACCTATATGATGGGACATAGATAAATTGAGAACCAGGCTGCAATTTTAATTGATAAACAGCTTTGTGATGCCAAGGTGTTCTCCAGGCAACGCAAGAACTTATCTGTAGGACGAGAGTAGGTCTAACAAAGTGTCTTTTCCTTCATGATAATCTTCAACAGTGACTTGAGAATGCAGAGGATGGGGAGAAGCATTTGAGCTGTCGCTGTCACTCAAAATATTTGCAACAGAAAGGGATTGAGCTGATCCTGATTCGTCTGAAATGTCCATAAGTTGTATTCCGTAAACTTGAACATCTGATAAACGTGTACCGGTCTTTAAAGTTACTTCACATCCTGTTCTGTTGAGCACTAATAATTCAGATATGTAATCATGGCGGATGTAAGTCAGAGTAAACTCAACGTGCAAACGTTTGACATTACATAACAATATAGTCGTACCGATAGGAGCATGTTGAACTCTTACCAAAACTACACAAGCTGAATTCGGAAGGGAGTAGTTGATCACCGACTGTAGCTGCAGGATAATTTATCCATGTTTGTGATAAATAATGCAGTGTTACAGGAGCAAGTGACTTAATCATCTGATGCTCTGCCAGGAGAAGCAACTTGCTGTTCATAGAGACGTGAAAGCAAGGATCTTGGCGTTTTGAGAGCAGGTACTAGACGGTGGTTGACATGAATGGCATGACGTGACGGAAATACATCTATGTCATGGGAAGTATGGGTAGAACAACCTATTAAACCGTCAGATGGAAGCTGTAACGCGTCAACTACATAGAAATCTATTTTCCCCGAACTTAAGGAATGACTTAAGTTGACAGGAAGCGTGACAATACCATGCACCGTTAATTTAGCACCTTGAACAGCTATTAGAATACCCAGTGAAGGATGCAGAGGCCATCGTGAGGCACGCATTTGTGCAGTGAGTGACTTAAGCGTGGTAAAAGAGAGCAAATTTACTTCAGCGCCAATATCTATGGCAAATGAAACACGATGGTGAACAATGCGAAATGGGACAATGAAATGGCTGCGAGATGAAATTCACGTGATAGCACTCATTATTGAAATCACAGATGGCGATGAAGTAGACGTGACATCGTGTGCTATGGGTGGCTGTGATGAGGGTGTTGTAAGTAACCGACCAGAAAATATGCTTGTTATGTTTGGCTTATATTTTTCTGTCATTCTTGCTGCTTCTTTTAAGATATAAAAACGTTTGATAATAACAGATTTATATGAGGTGTTTTGAAATGCAATGAGGCGTTCTGCTATGAAATTCCGAGGTATTATTCGCTGCAATACAGATGTTTTCATCCAATATTTTTTTAAGGTAATTAGTTTTTTTTTGTCCTCATGAAACGTGAACGTTCTCTCTCACCATTACTAGAAAAAACGAGAAGTTTTAAGCACTCGCTAATTGGCTGTGTACACAACCAATGAGAGTATAAAAAGGAAACTATGTCTGCGTTTTCTTCATATCCTGATGCATATACCTTGTGAATTTCAGGTCAGTAGCTGCAATAAGTAAAATACACTAACTCCAACTTTATCTCTTGATTACTCAAAACGTTGGTTTTTGCATTTAAAAAATTGTTACCTCCTTTGCACTTCTTATTAAACAAAAACATTCTTACTGCAGCTTATGAAAGTATGAAAAAGGACTTAGTTCTACTATAGTAACTCTTGTTTGAAGTTGATTTAGATTTTTGACAAATATTTATGTCCAATTATTTTTTCTTCATAAAAACAAACGATAGTAGACCTTAATTCAATATCTTATATTTCCTGATTAAAATACTTTTTGAATCAAATAAATTGATCAATAGATAAGAGAGGAGTTAAGAGAAGAACATAAGCAATATAACATGGGATTAGCGATTTTACAATTTCCCTTTAAGAACAAAGCAATGATCTGTAGCATGCGAATGAGGCCCATGAATCATACACTGACGTGACGTCGTGCGAGGTGAGGGATGAGGGACAGCAGGGGTCCTGGACTCGCGAGAAACTCTAAGGTCTGCAGGCACAAGTGGAGTGGCGTTCAAGAACAGGTCATGTTTTGAGCGTCTCGAAGGAGGTGCAGACGGGAGCAGAGGTTGGCGATGGAGGCATAAGTAGTCACATGAGAAGATAGAGTTTGAGATGAATACTTCTGAGGTATAGGCTTAGAATAACAACTGAAAATGGTCATTTGACTTTCCACAATACTTGCAAGGATCACTTGTAGGCGCAGAATCTGGAACGTCATTGATGGAGGGCACAGGCACTTCAGAAACACTGTTATATGACGCCACACTTGCGACAGGAAAACTCGTGTCCAATTGTATAAGTTTTGCCATCAAGGGAAGTAACTTTTGATCAGGAGAAAAATTATATGAAACTGCAGTAAAACGCTTATTTCCAGCTAACATGATTAGGAAAACCATATTCTCTATCATTTGTAGCACGTGTTAGCGAGGCATCGCTTTATTTGGTATCCATTTTGAACTTTCCAAGGCGTTAACAGCTGACATAACATAATTAGATGTTATTGCACTCGCTGACTGTGGAGGCTGGATATTTGCTTTACCGGGAATCACGTCTGCAAATTTATACATCTAATCAAGACCACTCGGTGTTTGTGAAGCTCCTAAAGATTGAAAAAAAATTTTTACTTAAACTTTTCATAATAATTTTGAACATAGGAAGGCAATAAGGGGCGTGTTCGTAGAAACATTGATGCCAGGGAATCGGAGACGCATTGGATGTAATCATAAGCAATATTGTCAGCGCTATTAGTGATAGACAAAGACTGCATCACGTCTTCGCAGGCAGCGATGAATGTTTGAGCAGTAGCAGGGGAGGCGGTGGCTGAGTGGTCAGAGTCCGGCCTTGGAGAACTCGATAACCTGAGTTCGGATCTCGCCGGAACCTGGCCATTTCTTCAAGTTATCGTCGAGTGGCCGAAAAAACCCACATGCTGCTACTCAACCCTGTCTTTGACTGCGAGTGCATCAGAGACTTCAGGAGGTGGCATGAACCTCCACAGGCGTCACTTAGAAACTACTGCCTGCATCATTAACGGGCAAGAGCCTGTCATCGACACCACGGCTCTCAATAACTCCTACAAGACATCAGAGGCCTGCAGAAAATTGCTTACAGTTGCTAGAGGCCATGACAAAAAAAAATGTTGGTGATCTTGTCCACTGAAGGGACGTAATACTGTGGGTTGAGGTAAGAAATTTATACGAGGAACTGATGGATTTGAAGTATCAACAGTCGCCATTGTGAAGGAAATTTGTGAATCCAGCACTACAAAAACAGATTTTCCAGACCGTAAAAATTGATATGAAGCCAAACATTTGCTAAACGCTGGCGCACGCTGTGTACACAAATTGTGAATAATATTTGTATATAAAAATTTTATGACAGAGAACGGGTTGAGGTGAACTTAGTTAAAGTGGTGACTTCAGATGCAAGAAAAATCATAAGAACATATACACATATGTATAGAAAATATATGTTGAACACAAGATAATAATGAAATATAAATAAAGACACCAGAAAAATAGTTACAAGCCTTGCAATATATAGCACTAAGGACTTATTCTAATTTAGCCATTAAATTAAAGGCATATATACTGTATAACAGTCTGCATAATCATTGTAGTCCGTATAATAGTGTATATGGTAACACGAGACGGTGCTGATAATAAATATTGTAAACAAATTGAAATATGTGAATAACAGAATTTTATGTGGTTGTTCAAATGGAAAATAAATAGTTAGGCTAGTACCGTGATAGCGCGCTGGCCGTGCATTCGCTTGGACAGATCGAGTCAACCGCCCTGGCCCGTGATGCTTAGGGCTCGGCTACACGGCAAGGAAACATGTTTTGAGGCATATTCTAAACATTACTTAAGCCATGTTCGGATTCATGTTCGACGTGTCTCGTTTGGACGTTCAAACCCCCAAACATGTTTGGAGACGCTGCTGTATGGACGTTTCGTGGCCGGAAACAAGTGTGCGGACAACCACTCGTGTGAACATTCTCCACGTGCTCCTGTTAATTGACGCGTATCGTGCTAATCCAATGCTATGGGATCCTACCAACCCTAATTATATGGACAGAAACAAGAAGTGTGATGCATGGAAGGCAATTGGTGCCGAATTGAATGTGGACAAACTAGAGGTGATGAAAAAACACACACTAACAAGACAATTTCGACGGGAAGTAAAGAAAATTAAGCCTAAATCTGATGCACACATACGTAGAAAATTTCTAAATGACCCACTGTCACTGATGTGTTGAGGCAATAGTCCTTCATCGTCAAACACCATCTTTTTATATAAGCTCTCCCTGTGTTCATTTCTCAGCTATAACGAGGGACGCACCCAGTATCAGCGACGGCGTTTGTGTCTGTAACCACAGATAACAATTGTAGCAGCCGCAGCTAGTAATAGATCATCCTCGTCTGACATGTCGACAGTAACTGCCAGGCCAGCTGTGCCCTCGTGTGGACCATCAAAATGTTTTGAACATGTTCGTAGCTGTGTTTCCGCCATTTTGAAGCTAAAACTTGACGGCATGTTCACCATCACGTTTGTGGCTTGTTTACAGACATGTACGCAGCATGTTCCAGACATGCTACCATTTATGTTTTGTGCAATGTTTTGGGCATCGTGTGACCGAGCCCTTAAGCTGAGAAAACGCAGAACCCTAAATAATTAAGCAAAAACAATGGATAAATGCTTAATAAGGCAAGAATCTTGAGAACTTAGGAAAACATATTCCTGAAACACGCAAGGAGACACAGGCTCGAACCCTCGTATCCTCTCATGGACGTGAGGGCGTCACAGCTACAAGCAATTATGTTTTGGTTGGGACCGACCGTTTAGAGTTTGTGTGAAGAAGATAATGCTGCCACCAAGGGTTGAGATTTCCCCTGCAAAGCACAGGTATAAGTGTTGTATGGTAACGTGAAATAGTCCGATTCGGTGTAAGTTGCGTGTTTCTCGTAGTCACTGCCGTAAGGTATCAATCCCTTTCCCGTTATGCTCAAGGAAGTTAGGTAATACACAGCTTTTTTCTTATATAGCTTTAATGACCACTAGGGGAAATATATATATGGCGAGAGCTTACAGAGAGAATTTGTTTAATAAGGGACTCTGTGTACTGACTAACTGGTGTGACAAGGCCAACCTGGGTATTTCTTGGTAACCCTGGGGTATTGCCATACACCACTATATTAGGATTGACAGATTGTTCTTTCAGACACATCAAACGGCTTTCGTGGATTTGCCAACTTATGCAAATGTATTAATTTGCTTCTTTTTTTTTACTCTGAAATGCTTTAAATTTATTTATTAATTTAGAAAATTACACTTGACAATATGCTGAACAGATTTTTTTGTAAACTTTATTTAATTAAACTCGATATCAATATTGTGGTCAATTTCTATTGTTGTAATAAAATGGTGGGTTGAGCATTTTTTATTTACTCGCAACATCAAAATGTACATGGAAACATTAAATCTAAGCATAATATAAACATTTAGTCTTATATGATAGGGACAATACATATTTTACTACTCTTTATTTATTTATCTAACTTAAGAATTTAATTTTACTTTCCTCTGATTTATTCAAAATATATCCCGTTTGAATATAGGCGTGTTCATCAGTGGCATTCTGACGCGATGACAATCATGTTTTTCGTGGTGACTTGCATGTTTTTGCTAACACTCTCAAGACACGAATTTCTGCGTTTGCCCTATGGATTTTCTACCAATCAGCACGCAGCAACTTCCAACTTCATTCAATAAAGACACTCAACGTGATATATTTCGAATAATTCAGAGGAAAGTAAGATGTTTCAGATCATTACAGTAGGTGTAATACATACTATTTATATCATATATGTTGCTTTTAATATAAAAGAAAACCAAAAACAAGCATACAGATAGAAATATTTTAGGGAATTTGCAGTAAATAGCGACATGTTGGCCTCTAACCTTGGCGAGGAGGACGGGGCATGTGTGGTTTCATATCAGGATATATATTTTGAATAAATTCTAGGTGTTATTGGATAAGAATAACTGCATAGAATGTAATAATATATATTACTGTATTTAATTAATAGTAAAAGAAGACAAGGCAAATGCTGTTATTGGGTGTTTAGAAAGGATAAATATGATGCATTATCGTATATAACAATCATGTTATGTCATGTTTGGCTCAGTAGATTAACCTCGATATATCATAATATTATATATAAAATAATATATAGCAGCTTCTATACACTTTAAACGCCATTATAATTTAATAACATCATTATTATGTGAGAATTATGATGTGAAAATATAGTAGGAGCAATAAAATAAATAATTAATAATGCTTTATCGTGGTAAGAGGAAACCGGCTTACTTCGAGAGGCGATAACTCCGCCCATTATTTTCGGTTGGAACTCATTTGTAAAAATATGTGATATCAGTGCAGTTATTGTGTTAACAATTATATGAAGGTGTACTTGGGTTTACTACTTACAAAAAGTTACGTATGAATGAATGACTTCACATAATGTAGGCTATGGTGTTTTAAGGTCATGATGGTGAAGGAACACTGATGATGGTGATGATAATGTGGCAGGCTGGCTATATCAATGCTTTATAATGGTGAAAGCATTGATGGTAAAAATTGCTAATTGACAATAAAATGTGGTGAGTTTTCTGAGGTATAATCATCAATTTATGAACTGAAATGTATATGAAAATTTAGTTGTGCAAGCATATTTTTTACATAATTTGATATTAAAATCAGTGATGTAGAAGAAATATTGAAATACCCCAAGATGGAGAAATAGATAGATCATCCCTGGCCAGGGGCGTAGGTAGACATTTGGGGACCCGGGGGGGCTTATCTCCTGAAGATGCCCCCTCTAAGCTTGCAGGTGTTTGGGGGAAGAAGAGCGAAGCGAGCCCAAGTAGCTTGTTGGTCTCGGGGGGGGGGGGGGGGGGGGGGGGAAGGAAGCTGTTAGCCGCCCCAAGAAATTGTTTTGGAGAATGAACATATTTTGGTGCATTTTTACACTTTCTGAGCCACATTCTGGGGCCTCCTCTATTAGGGGCCCGGGGAGCGATTTCAATCCGTCCCTTTCCGCCCCCTTTCTCCCCTTAGCTACGCCACTGCACTTTGCTAAGGGGGGATATCCTTTTAGCCAAGTGAGTAAGCAAAGGGAGTAATAAATGTGTTCATGGAGGAATAAATAGACTGTACTGGTTTACTAAAATTAGCACCAGTGCCTGTTATAGCATGGGGCACACCGGTCAAGAGTGGGTGCTGTGGAACTGATTAATTTGAGAGACATGTGGAAAGGCTATATAAGATGGCGGTACAGCTATAGTTACATTATAGGAATACCGGTAGGTATCACACTCAATTGGATTAAACTTTAATATAATGCATAAATCTATCGTTTTTTGCAGGGAAATTGTGTACAGTGAAGCTCGTGGGCATGATAATTCATTAAACATGAGCTTTTAAAAGGTGTGGGTAATGTTAAACGTATGAGAGAGAGCATAGTGTTACCCACTGGCCGCTGGAGGCGCCACCGTCGTGGCGAAAACAAAAAGTTAACATTGACTGAACCATCTCCTAGTGTAGAGTCCTTAATTCATTGTATTTCCCCTGCGGCTGTTGTTCATACTTGCTGTGAAGTTGCAGAAGTATCCAGAAAAATAATTACTTTCACAAACCACAACTTTTTGCTATAATTTTCCTATTATATAGCAGTACAAAAATATTTTTACGTGACATAAGTTTCCGTGAGTCATAATATTTTTTATCTATTTGCTAATAGACGAGATATAGCCATACAGCCTCGTGGGTATTTTGCCACCACTACGTCCATATCTTTAAAATATCAAATGATTTTCGACCATGTGCCAGATATATACGTTCATTTGAGTGTCGAGGCTCCCGAAGAGCACCATTGCTCATGGCGGACCAGTAGTATTCACTGTCACAGTCTGCTGCTGGTCTCTCTCGAGACAGCCGGCCGTCTCCTTATGGAAAGAGCTCAGAGCTCATAGTGACCAATCTTTGGGTTGGACTGAGACCATTCACACACAACGCACCGGGACAACGAGGTCACAACCCCTCGACTTACATCCCGTACCTACTCACTGCTAGGTGAACAGACGCTACACGTGAAAGGAGACTCGCCCAAATAATCTCCGTCCGCCCAGGGGATCGAACCCTGGCCCCTCGGTTGTGAGCCGAGTGCGCTAGGTAAAACCTCTGCTACTGATCTTGCTACGGACAGGCCTCCTCGTCTTAGAGATTCACACTATATCCATCCCTAGCTTACTAAGCTTATCTGATAGATGAGGCAGTCGGTGGTACTCTGAGGGAGTTAGTATGTTCCAAGAGTCCACATGCAGAAGCCACCGGAGATTTACATCAGAGCTGGATCGGCGAGTAGGTGCCGCTTCTGCAGCCCCTCGGTCAAAGAATGAAAAGCAGGGCTAGGAGATCCTCTCATCATTCAGGTTACAGGGGTCTCATGGGCTTTGCCCTGCACCCGTCATTTGGTCCATCAGGCTCCCGTGATGCCTCTACCTCATAGGGGTCTGAGTGGATGGACTCCCCAGCAAAACCGAGTCGGGGTGGCGGCCAAGGCCTCGCCCGCGCCCAGAGCCTCGACCACGGCCTCTACTTCTTATTCTGGTCGTGGCAGTAGGAGACAGTTTTACGGGGAATGGTTGCAAATCCCACCCCAACCAGCCAAATCAAGGACTGGGCTGACTGCTGGCCAAGGGCAGGCACTCAGAGATCCTGAGGGAGACTTTCCCGGCTGACCCGCTATTTCACCCATAGCTGGGGCTGAATGGGAATTGACTCATCACGGTGAGTTCATCTGCCCTTTATTGAAAATAGAATGCTCATTAAATGCCGGGAAAGCAGAGTGAATGGACGGTTGGCAGATTTTTCTCTTTCATGTTAATTCTTATGTATGCTTAACTTTCAGGTCTTGGTGGCTTCTAACTTTGATGAGGTGGCATTCAACAAGGATAAGAATGTACTTGTGGAATTCTATGCCCCGTGGTGTGGGCACTGCAAGCAACTGGCTCCCATCTATGACCAGCTTGGAGTGAAGTTCAAGGATGATAACACTGTGCTCATCGGCAAGATGGATGCCACAGTGAATGAGATGGAGCACACAAAGATTCAGTCTTTCCCAACAATAAAGCTCTATAAGAAGGACACTAATGAGGTGTTAACTCGTGTCTGATCTTAATAACAATTACATTAAAAAATTGCACTTAATGTTGACATAGCTTGATTTTTTGTAACTTGCAGTAATTTGTTGAATACTGTAAACGTTTTATTAGATTTTGTTAAAATCTTTGATGTTTGAACTATGATTACAGGGATTTATGAAATATTGAAAACAATTTTAACCATTTCCACAATTATTAGGTGGTTGAGTACACTGAAGAGCAAACTTTGGAAGGCCTAACAAAGTTTATGGAAACAGGAGGTGTATATGGTCAGGCATCCCCAGAAGATATGGAGGTAGGCAGTCAGAGCAGTGTCTGACTATCCTGCATGATTCTTGATGTCGCTGCAGATTTTCCTTCCTACCTGCATTGCACTCTTAAGGCTTATTCCCTCTGCTTACGCTCTTTCCTTTTACTTTCTGTCCATAGGTGGTAGATTACTCTCGAGCACGAACGTTGGAGGCACTCAGTGACTTCATTGAGGGGAAAATTGCAAAGGAGAAGGTATCTAGCTGTCTTTACCCTTTTAACCCTTAAAATCAATATCTTCCCTCCTTCAATATCTAACATGGAGAACCTCTCATATGATCTTGCTTGCTATGCATAGCTACATATTGCCTTAACTTTGTTTGGTGAGAATCTTTACAACAGTTTCCTTTGGTGGTAAGAGATGCACTTAAACATTTTTGTTTTTTCCCACAGGATAATGAGGAAGAAGATGAAGAGGCTGAAGTGCCTGCAAAGGATGAACTCTAAGATTTGTCGTTATGGTAACCATTGGGGATTTTGCTTTCTCAGATGATAAAGTGATTGTCCTTACTTGGTTTAAAAAGGAGCTCCCATTCACCAAATATTCTATCTTCCTGATTGACAAGAGCATAATTCCATTTTGCAAGTGGCCCATTGCCCAAGGGTAAAAGTATTACCGTTTTCACTGCTAAAATATAATTGGTCGTGCTGGGAGTTCCTGATAAAGGAGTTATTTCGAATAACTTCTTTAGTTTGACCAAACCATTTGGATGTTGAAAGATTTAATTCAAAATGTGATGAAAGAGCAATGTATGCAAAGAGTAACTTTTCTATGCTTTAATGTATTGGATTACATTCTTTAAGCCAATTTTATAAATGTGGCATGACTGGTACATATTTCAGCCGATTAGTGTCAAAACTCACTACATTTCTAATCTGTGTTGCTGGTCAGTGGAAGATGGTGGTAACGCTGACAAACGTGTTCACATTATTGATGATTTACTGATGTCTTCCGCGGTCCTGATGTGTTTCCTTGGATAAAGCACAATGCTTCCCGTCACAATCTGTTGCGTGCATGAACGAGGAGTTTGAGGTCCCTGAGCAGTGTACGAATAAACCCAATGACTTTTTTCCAATAAAAGATAACAATCTGTGGTAAATTATTTTTCCTGAGTATGAAACATAAGTTAACTACACAAATTCATATGTGGTAGCGATTCGGTTATGGCCTCTATACCCTCTGATTTTAGTCTGGTCAAACCAGTTTTGGCAATGCCTCATCCATAGACTACACCATATTTGACTGGACACTCGCGACAATCGCTGGCAGACGATATTACATGTAGGTCCAATAGATTCCGCTGCTATGAGTGATGACAGATAATACTTCATTTATCAGTTCATATTCTACTTAGGACATTGTATTTCGTGTCTTTACAATCAGTAATGATTGCTGAACCATGGCTGAACCTAAAAAATGATTTTACAACTTTTGCAAATAGGAAATTAACATAAAGATTACAAGTTTGAGTGAAAATCGTGTGGGAGTTGTGTATAAAGCATATTGTGTATAGCAGAAATTTCTGGCAAATTCGCAATAATTTCTGAAATAAAACATCATATATTGTGAAATCACCATTCCTGAATTTGATTTGATTGTAATCAAATGTCATATTATCGTTATATCGGCTTGGGAATGAATTTTTCACAACAATTCGTGGCGCGTAGCTGAGAAAGTTGAGCTGACTGTGTGATGGCGAGACGTTCGTTGGTCAGTATGAAGAGTCAGTTACCCACTGCCAGTGGAACCAGGCGGACGTGCTACTGTAGCTACTAGCTGGACACCGGACTCGTTTTAGCAGTAAGTATGCAACATTTGGTTAATGTAATGTCTGATTTGTAAGATTTTAGGAACATTTCAGTACTAAATTCATATAAAACTCCCTGTAGAAATTGAACGTAGAACGATGGATGATGAAACTTTAGTAGCGGTCATTATTTGATCATGGCTACCATCACCACTGTTATGTATTTAAAAATGACTGTGCGAATTTAACAAATAGATACATATCACGGTCATGGTCTAACCAAGTTAGTTAGACCATGATTGACCACGGTCACCTCAAAATAAATGGAATCCGTTAATTCAAAATTCGAATCTAGCTACCTACTCCTCATCCCACCCACCAGGCACCCCCCGCCATACACACAGTAGGATAGTTTGCAACTTATCAATGTTGTTATATGTTAACTTGGTGCAGTCTAAGTATTTTCTGGTTGTCTTCATCCAGTTAAAGTATTCACATTTGATTCTTCTCAGGATTTCCTTTAATAATTGGTAGACAAACACTCTTCCAGTATGTCTTGTCTATAATGATGTTGTAACAGCTTTTCACTATTATTGAGTAGGTCAGGTTTGCCAATCTTTGTGCCTTCATAATCATGTTATTCTTCTGTTCCTTAAATATATCCCTCTTCTCTGTTATTATAACACCTAGATACTTAATATTGTTAGTCACACGGATTCCCTCAATGTTCTCTGGTTTGTGTTCTGCGTTGTGTATGATTATTTGGCTTTTTTCTTTATTTATTTCCATGCCATATTCCTTGCTTATTTCCATCAGTGTTTTGATGTTATCACAAGCTTCTTGTAACGCTATTATAAGTCTCATGGAAAATGTTCATAAGCAGAAGAAGAAGAAGAGAAGTGCTTCCTCCATAACGGCTTGTGTTGTTGTTATGATCAGCTGATTCCGCAAGGCGAGTGGTTCTACTTGTGAGTGTGACCAGACTGCTAGTCGTATCGGTCAAGCCAGGGAAAACGGAAGCCAGGCTAGCGTTAGTAATACCTAGTGTGACCGTAGCTTAAGGTGATGTTCATGCCTCTAGTAGTAAAATCCTTTCTCTTTTCCATTTCTTGAAGAATTAAATAAATGATGAGTTTAAAGATAGTTATGGAACCTGTACAGCCCTGTCTGATCCCATTTGCTACCTTCATTTCTGTGGTTAGGTCTTCAGTGATGCTGAGTTTTGTTATGTCATCTTGGTAGGTGTTAGCGAATGCAGTGATGATTAGTGGATGTATTTTGTATTTAATCAAGGCCTCTACTATTTTAGCTCTCTTCACTGAATCAAACGCCTTTGAGAAGTCAATAGATATGATAATTAACGTTTCTACACAATATTGAAGTATAAAGATGTTGTCTTCTATTCTTGCTCCTGAAGTGAAATCAGCTTGTACTATTTTTTGTTCTTCATTTATCCTAAGATGGTCTTAAATTTTGTTTCAGATCACAGCCATGAATATTTTATATATGTAATTTGTTAGTGCAATTGGGCAGAGGTCCTTTGCTACTGGTTTGGCTTTCTTGAGTATCATTATGGTATGTGATCTTCTCCATTCTTGTGGTATGTTTCCACTTTCCAGTACATTATTTAAGCATCTTGTTATTGTTTTCATACATTAACTTTTTATATAATAAAGCTTTATAAAATTCTGGTTTACATGTGTTAGGTCCTGGAGCTTTCTTATTTTTTAGATTTTGTATAACTGATTTGACCTCTGTTTCTGTTATAACTGGTGTGGTCATGGGCATGATTTCTTTTTCCACTGACACTGCCATATCCATGTGTTCCCTGCCAGGAAGAGCTCTTCTGGGATAGCAAGGAAAAGTACCAGCCCACCTTTGAGGGCTGGGACCCCGAAAAGTTCCATGAGTTGACACGCCTCCTGGACAGGGGGACACTAGACGGTGGGGAAGAAGGCCTACATTACCCTTCACCAACTTTGTGCCACATTACTTGCTTCGCCTTGAGTGTCTAGGACTCCCTAATCAACAACAAGGAGAGGAGGAATAAGTAAGTCAAGTTTATTTATATTACAGTATCATTA
This sequence comes from Cancer borealis, assembly GCA_036785275.1. Taxonomy (NCBI): domain Eukaryota; kingdom Metazoa; phylum Arthropoda; class Malacostraca; order Decapoda; family Cancridae; genus Cancer; species Cancer borealis. The sequence continues at coordinate 3,234 of JAXIVD010004407.1, read as the reverse complement.
TTTTTTTTTCTTTGATGGGGTAAACAGCATCGGTACATACATACATACATACATATTTGATATGTTTAAATGCCATTATCTTACTGTGTGAGTGCTTACACACATGCATTAGGTATTTTTTTAATTTACATTCTTCGAACGAATAGATGCTACAGACTAGTAGGTAATATAACTATAGGAATTAATCTATTAATTTATGAATTTAATTGTACTTCTGAACTATTTTTTTTTCGGATGTTTTTTTATTTTTATTTGTATAATTTTTTGTTCACTTGTAATGTGCTAACATTCACATTTTATTTCAGGTATTTTGGTTGTGACAACCATAAGGACACATTCCTGCAGATCCTTGTTGGCTTGGCCAGGAAGTTCCCAGAGTTTGAGGTGGCACAGTGCTGTAATGGGCACAATGTAATCACCAAGATTCTCCCCGTCGTGGGCGGCAACCTTTTCAATGGTTTTGGCTCCAACTTGTGCAGGGATACAAACTCTGATGTTCACGCCAAGTTGCCCCCCAAACGCCAGGCCACCGGCGACTGTGTGAGGGATACTAGAAGCCATGACCGAATGAAAAGGCAGAAACTCCAGGGGCAGAAAAAATAGGTGATGGGAGAGATAATGACTGCGTCTTACAAGCCAGTGATTTGTGTCTCTCTTCAAGGGAGTTATACTTACTGCTACTGCAGACAGTGTTGTTGTTTTTTCTGTGCAACAAAGATATTTCTCCCCCTGCAAGAGAGTGACTTGTGCTTTTCTTCAAGGGAGTTATATTTACTGCTACTGCAGACAGTGTTTTTCTTTTCTGTGCAACAAAGATATTTCTCCCCCTACAAGACAGTGACTTGTGCTTTTCTTCAAGGGAGTTATACTTACTGCTACTGCAGACAGTGTTTTTTTCTGTGCAACAAAGATATTTCTCCCCCTGCAAGACAGTGACTTGTGCTTTTCTTCAAGGGGGTTATATTATACTTACTGCTAGTGCAGACAGTGTTTTTTTTTTCTTTCTGTGCAACAAAGATATTTCTCCCCCTGTAAGACAGTGACTTGTGTCTCTCTGGACGCAAGTACGCAAATTCTTTGAGAGTGAGGCCATCGTCCATCGTCAGGCGTGTAAACCTGGTGTGTCTTTCTCGATACACCTTGGAGGAGGTGGCCGAGGAGATGCAGACCGCCAGGGAGCAGCTGGTCATGGAGGACATTCGGGTGGTTCAGATGTTGATTGGAGAGCTCTCTGACCTGGACCCTGAACCGCCAGAAGACCTGCTTGCGGCAACTACAGGGCACTTCTCGGGGTACCTGGGCAGGATGTCCTTGAGTGACCTCTCTATGTGCTGCCAGGAGGAGCTCTTCTGGGATAGCAAGGAAAAGTACCAGCCCATCTTTGAGGGCTGGGATCCCGAGAAGTTCCATGCGTTGACACGCCTGCTGGACAGGGGGACACTAGACGGTGGGGAAGAAGGCCTACATTACCCTTCACCAACTTTGTGGAAGACAGCGACAGTGACAGTGCTTCCCTTAAAGGGAGTTATTTGCTCCTACTGCAGAGAGAGTTTTTTATTTCATGCAAGTTATTTTCACCCTGCAAAACAGTGACGTATGTAGAATAATTTATTTTGTTGCTCATAAACACATTCTTTACATCACTCTGAAATGTTTGCATTTTATTTGAGGTTCCTAAGTTGATTGTAAGTATTTTATTCGATTAAAAAAATAATAGCCATAGGAACGTTTTGCGAAAGACCCATTTTCGAGTGAACAGTTAAGTATGGTGTAGTCTATGGTAATGCATATTAGTATGGACTACATTGGCTATGTATGTATGGGTTTTCAGTTTAAAATTCCAATATTCCTGGAAATTATTGCAAATATGTTTTTATTGGTGTCTTAGGATTTAATAATTGTCGCCCACTGATTACGTATGTTGACTAATTTGTTTTTGTTGCTCATAAACATATTCTTTACATCACATTGAAGTGTTTGCTTTTTATTTGAGGTTCCTATCTTAATTCTAAGTATTTTATTTGATTTTTCTAAAAATCTGCCGTAGGACCTACTTGCAAAAGGTCAGATTTCGAGTGTCCAGTCAAGTATGGTGTAGTCTATGCCTCATCTAATTAAAACAGAAATTTGCATCCGCAATTTAATTTAATCAGTCAATTTCTTCATCCACACGCATCGTCATCTGTGCAATTATGTGGAGACCTAAAAAAACCTCTTAATTGCCATGTGGGAATTTCATGCAATTAAATTGATTAATCATTGATTCAGAACAAGTTCATTACATTATACTACTCGTACAACATGTCTACAATATACCAATAACTTGGCATATCGTTAAATTTCAGTCTAATGATTGTCAGTCTGTCTGTCTGTCTCTCAAGAAAGTTCTGGATTGTAGATTAACAAAGTAGATAAATATAAACTATGAATTAACTAACATCCTTAGTCGGCATATCATTATACAAATAGTCTCACGAATATTAACTGCAAAGTCACCCAACACTGTATCATTAGCTACGTCTTGCAGCCCTGAGCACGACACTTGCATAATACCCACTGGCCCACTGTATATATATATATATATATATATATATATATATATATATATATATATATATATATATATATATATATATATATATATATATATATATATATATATATATATATATATATATATATATATATATATATATATATTATATATATATATATATATATATATATATATATATATATATATATATATATATATATATGTATATATATATATATATATATATATATATATATATATATATATATATATATATATATATATATATATATATATATATATATATATGGTTATTGTTGTAGAATAAAACACCTGCAGAAACGGGTTGGCATTTATCTTGTGGGGAATTTTCATCTGGCATGACTGCTTCTATGAGCTAAGCGAGCCTACCACTTGGATGAGTAGAGTTTGATGTGTAATCTTGGTTTAAAAAAGCTATATGCAACGAAAATACGTCACGATTGTGACTGTCTGCAGTAGCATATACAGACCAATGACAGATAAAACATGCGCTAGGCATGTGTAGTAACTTGTGCTTTAAAACACTGAATAGCTATCTGCTTGGACTTCAAGATGTATCCACTGGACTACTAAGTGTTGTTTTGATGGAGTTGTGGCTTCCTGTCAACACCTATGGAGAAAGGCACAAAATACACCAACAAGATAGATAGGTCAAG
>JAXIVD010004406.1:27500-30000 GCA_036785275.1 Cancer borealis | reverse complement strand
TTTCTACGTTCTTTTTTTTTTGTGTGTGTGAACATGTGTCTGTTTGTGTGATATTTTTTTCCTTGTCTTGTAGGTCATTGAAGGTAGTGTTCCCGTTACTGTATATGTTAATTTAGAGATGCTGACCTTTTCTTGTTTCTACACTGTTGTATATTATCTATGAAGCGGATTTCCCCTTTTTCTCTTCTTTTATCTCCCGTTATGGGTAGGAAATGCAAACATAAAGAATGAGGTGCGTGATGGATGGATTGCGTTAGTGGGAGGGAAGGCAGACCAGGAAACACTGCATGCATGTATATATTTACGTAGGTTTATATGCATTCAAGTGTTTGCTGCCAGTTGATCCCGTCACGAGTCTAGCTCCTGCCGCGCCCCACCTGGCATCTGGCCGCCCAACAGCCACACCTGCGCCCCAGAGGAAATGGCAGGGAGGCTTCCAGATCGCAGGGCAGCAATGCAGGGCGCGTTTGACTTCCATGTTGCGTTGCGTTGGCTTTGTCGGTAAAAAATTTGGTTGAAAAAATTGTGAAGGCTGCGAGCGGCGTTTCATTGAGGAAAATGACAGCTTTTGACAAAACGTCTGGTGCGTCCACAATTAACGAGGCTCAAAACAGAGGGGAAAGCGGGCGAATATATACGAAACTCAATAGAAAATCAGCGTCAGTCAGTCAATCAGTCGGTCAGTCAGTCAGTCAGTCAGTGGCAGTGACTGATATGCTATTGGTTAGTTTCAAAATAAAATGCCTGCCCACATGTGGGTATACACACAACAAAAATATATACATGCAAGTATTTACACAAACACTTGTAGACACGTGTAAACAGTAAAACACACACACACACACACACACACACACACACACACACACACACACACACACACACACACACACACACACACAAACACACACACACACACACACACACACACACACACACACACACACACACACACACACACACACACACACACACACAAACACACACATACACACACACACACACACACACACACACACACACACACACACACACACACACACACACACACACACACACACACACACACACACAAATGCACACGTAAGAATGCAGGCATTTACACACACGCATGAAAAAAAAAAAAAAACATACACACACATTGCCAGAGTACAGCACAACCAGACACAGTCACGCACACACAAGCACGCACGCACACGCCTTCGAGCGACACATGCAGTAGAAGGGAGGCCAGCGGAGCAGCGGGCAGAGGGGGCAGAGGGTTGGGGGGAGTTGGGAGGGTTGGGGGATTGGGGGGTTGGAGGTGTTAGGGGGTTGGGGGATTTGGGGGAGGGAAGGTGAACCGTGGGGCATAGGAGGGGGAGAGAAAGAGACTGTGGGAGCAGAAACAGGGACAGAGGCAGACAGGAACAGGAACAGGAACAAGCGATCAAAGAACAGAAACTTATACAGCAATAGAACAAAAAAAAATAATAAACTTACATACAATTTCCGAAAGGTAAAAAGGGGTCAAAAGGTAGATGAGGAGGTTGAAAATATCGAGAATCCAGGTAAAATGTAGAGTATTGAACAGGTTAATGAGTCCAGGTGTGGGGATAAACTCTGCATGCGTGGAGGGAAGGTGGTAATGAAGGCAGAGTTAGTAGTATTTCAGGGACATACGTACGTGGATTTAGATAAGAGAACATGAAGACAAGGTGCCAGGTATGCGGATGTGTGTGTGTGTGTGTGTGTGTGTGTGTGTGTGTGTGTGTGTGTGTGTGTGTGTGTGTGTGTGTGTAACCAGGATGGAATGATTACAGTAATTACAAGGTTTTACTCTCTCTCTCTCTCTCTCTCTCTCTCTCTCTCTCTCTCTCTCTTCTCTCTCTCTCTCTCTCTCTCTCTCTCTCTCTCTCTCTCTCTCTCTCTCTCTCTCTCTCTCTCTCTCTCTCTCTCTCTCTCTCTCTCTCTTTTCTCCTCACATGCACACGTGTTTGTCTGTTTACCTGCTGGCTTCTCGGGAATGCAGGGTGTCAAATAACAGACACTGAAACACATAAGTCTTCTTCTCGGTGGACAGAAGCACATACCAACTGAAGGGGTGGTGGTGGTGGTGGTGGTGGTGGTGGTAGTGGTGGCTGCGGTAGTGGCGGTTGGGATCATAGCTGTTTGTGTGTGTGTGTGTGTGTGTGTGTGTGTGTGTGTGTGTGTGTGTGTGTGTGCGTGTGTGTATGTGTGTGTGTGTGTGTGTGTGTGTGTCCTTCTGATACCATACGCTGTTATAATATTCTATACGTCGAGATTATAATGTTGATATGTGCATGCGGGAACGACACACACACATACACACACACACACACACACACACACACACACACACACACACACACACACACACACACACACACACACACACACACACACACACACTCACGCGCACGCAGGGACGCCGAGGAAAAAGTCAAAGGCATGTCATGTTTTCGTATTGATTTGCTTTCACTCTGCGCCGCTTTCCGTT
>JAXIVD010004406.1:0-22500 GCA_036785275.1 Cancer borealis | reverse complement strand
CTTAGTCACTCTTTATTTTATTAGCTCCTTCTTGTGTGTGTGTGTGTGTGTGTGTGTGTGTGTGTGTGTGTGTGTGTGTGTGTGTGTGTGTGTGTGTGTGTGTGTGTGTGTGTGTGTGTTATATGTGTATGTGTGTATGTAAACCCTTTCTCCCTTTCATTATCATTACTATCATCCTTATTTACTCACTTTTCCCACCTACATATAAACTAACTATATCAAAGTCCGCTGCATATATGAATTTTAGTGGCGTAGTGGTTATAACATTGAACCAAAAAGCCTGAGTACCAGGTTCGAATCCAACGTGAGAGGTAGACATGACAACCTGCCATGCTGTCCATCCGTCCTTCCTGTTTGGGTGATACCTGGCCACCTGGGAATACCTGGGGAATGTTTATAGCAGGTTGACAGGCGAATACCACTTTAATTTACCACTGTGTTCAAGGACAATGATTGTTTACCCACCATAGGCTCAGAAGTTAATGATAGGATACAGAGTTGAGAGCTGCGGCAAGGAGTACGATTAGGGTGACAGTGTAGGGGGTGGATGTAAATGTAATGTGCATGGAGGGTACATAATATTAGTACTTATAATATTAATGATGATGATGATGATAATGATAATAACTACCAATTGTTGTGTGTGAAATTTATATATATGAATTTAAAAAAAAGTTTTGGTTTATGTACTGGATGAGCGGATAAGTAAATCAACATAAAACAAGGGAAGAGGGATGAAGGGAGGAAAGGTGGGTGGGTGGGTGTGTGGGCGTGAATGGGTGAGGGAGGCGAAAGGGATTGACTACTACATACTGTTTACCATTTATCTTTCATTTTGACTTCATTAAATATTTTGTGTGCAGTCATTATGCAAATTACCCTTCACACTCCCTACCTTATCTCTTTACCTTTTGTTCTTTTTATCTCTTTCTCCCCCTACCACTTTCCCTCCCTTCCTCCCTCCTTCCTTCCCCTTTTATCTTCCTCCCCTCTTTTTCACTCTCTGCTCCCCAACCTAGTCTCTTCCTCCTACATCCCCCTCACCTGTGTTCTCTCCCCTCCTCTTCCTTTTCCTCTCATTTATTCGCTTTCTCCCTCCCTCTCACTCATTACTGCCTTTAAACTCTGTGCACGCTATTTCTGTCCACCTAAACCCGCTCATTTCACTTCCTATGTCTCTTTTCCCCTCTCTTTTCCACATTAGCGTTGGGTGGTAGGGGTTCAGGGAGGGGAAAAAGGGAGGGGAAAGAGGGAGGGTCAAAGGTGGGGTTTGAGGGTTTAAAGTTCAAGTGCTTTTAACTGAAATGTGTGTATTATGCCTTTTGTTTTTGTCATTTCTGTCTGTTTTGAACACCTGTCACATCATACTTGAATGTGTGTGTGTGTGTGTGTGTGTGTGTGTGTGTGTGTGTGTGTGTGTGTGTGTGTGTGTGTGTGTGTGTGTGATGGTTCCTTGTTAAGTTGAAGATTTGAGGATCCTCTATCTTCTTCTCTTCCTTCTTTATCTTAATTGTCATTGTTGTTTTATATCTGTTATCATAATCATTATTATCAGTATCATTAATCATTTACCAGTGTAGCTTTTATAATCATCATCAAACTTATCATCATTATTGTTATCATTACTATTATCATTGTTATCATTGTTATTATCATCATCATTGTTGTTGTTGTTGTTGTTGTTGTTGTTGTTGTTGTTGTTATTGTTGTTGTTGTCCCAAAACCATGTAATCAAATGAGGTGTTAATTAACGTAAAACAGTATTGATTATTCGTTAAGCAAAGCGTTTAGGGGACTAGGCTACACTCTCCTTTCCTTTTTACTCTCTCTCTCTCTCTCTCTCTCTCTCTCTCTCTCTCTCTCTCTCTCTCTCTCTCTCTCTCTCTCTCTCTCTCTCTCTCTCTCTCTCTCTTTTCACGTTCCTTTGTCAGTACCTTTATCAAATTTTCTCGCAGCCTTTCATCATTGGTTTTCATATAGACGTGATCCCACCTCGCCTTTTCCTACTAGTCTCTTTTTTCTATTTTATTATTTTTTTTATTTCATGCGTAATTTTTGTTTCGTCTCTTATTTTTCTTTCCAGTCAGTGTATATTTTTTTGTGTGCTATGAATATTTTCTCTTTTTTCTTTCTCCCTCTCATTCTCTCTCTCTCTCTCTCTCTCTCTCTCTCTCTCTCTCTCTCTCTCTCTCTCTCTCTCTCTCTCTCTCTCTCTCTCTCTCTCTCACTCGCGTCCTCGGCTAGGCTAGGTTACGTAACATCGATACCAATTCTATCACAAAACTGAACAAACACGTAAAGATACAATAACATACCATCAATACAAAAGTGTCATACAATTCTGAGAAAATACTTAGACTAATCATAACAAACCACATCATTAACACCTCGTTCCCTCGTTCAACGCCTCACTGCATACAACAGACTCTATCAACACACTTTCATAACTTGCTAGCCTAGGTAACGATGATGTGTATATATCTATAGTTTATATAAGTATTTTCTGAAGCCTGTATGTCGTATTAGGTAAAGGTAAAAGTTTATTATGAAGGAGGTTGGCAGTGTCAGGCATGTGTTACAGTGTATTACGATGTCTCCCTTGTAGTAACAGGCTCGTTCATGTTGTAGTTATAGGCGTTATGGGGGGAGGGGGGAGTGGGTAACGATGGTGTAAAAGATGCCTAATGTGTGTATATATATATATATATATATATATATATATATATATATATATATATATATATATATATATATATATCGAGTTATTAAGTAATATGCATTGGCTTTACATTATTAATAAAAGCTGAAGGGGAGACAATAACGAGCAGTCCCAGTGATGCCAGATACCTCCAATCGATATAATTAAATAAAAAACAAACATTTAGCCTAATGCCACGGGATACGACATTACCTTAATCAACTATTACATTAACAAACTGAGCTAACAAATAAAACTAATAACATAATTACATTTATATTAATTATCACATTACTTTTTGTTTTATATACGAGTACATCCTATCGTTGTTAAATATGATGAATAGACACATACCTACCCAACGAGCCTATAGGTGAAGCCTCCCACCACCCGGCGGCGTGGGTGCCGCGCGTTGTTTTGTTTTGTAGTGAATCACGAACATTATCCTCAATTATACATGGATTCATCCTTTACCCTGAGCTGTGGCTGTGTCCATGGTGAGTACAAGTGTTTCATATGTTGTGAGTTAAGTCTAGGTAGGTGTGAGACGCTGAATATTTGAGTGGTGATGGTAGTGATGATGGTGGTGGTGGTGTTGATGGTAGTGGTGGTGGTGATGATAGTTTAAGGCATAAAATAAGTTTTCTTAATCTTTTCCGTTTATATTGCTTTATCTAGTTTTCCTACTTCACAGGGAAAATATTTGTCGATTGTCAGTGTGTCATGATGTGCATGGCTAAGGTAGAGATGTGTGGAGAGCAGGCCCTGTGCGTGGGTGTGTGGATGGGTCGGTGTGAGTGTTGGTGCGGGTGGGGGTTGGGGGGGTCGCCGCGGGGGTTGGGGGGTCGGGGGGTCTCTGGGGGGTTAAAGTGGTGGATTTTTTATTTTATTTACATTAAAAGAGTACTGGCTAAGAGACAACAAAAATACGTGAAAAGAAATCCCTCTTGTCACCAGACCCTGTAAAGAGGACCGTAGGAGAAATAGAAGCAGGGGGTGGAGCTTAAGTTAACATTAGAGGTGTCTTGATACTCCTCTTTTGAAAGAGTTTAAATCATAGGCAGGTGGAAAAACACAAAGAAAGAGAGAGTTCCAGAGTTTACCAATGTAAAGGATGAAAGAGTGAAGATACTGGTTAACTATTGCATTAGAAAGATGGACAGAATAGGGATGGGAGGAAATAGAAAGTCTTGTGCAGTGAGGCCGCGGGAAGGGGGGAGGCTTGCAGTTAGCAAGTTCAGAAGAGCATTCAGCATGAAAATAGCGGTAGAAAAGAGATAACTTAAAGAGGTAACTTAAAAAATCAAGACAGTCAGTTAGAGGAGGAAAGTTGATCAGACGAAAAGCTTTAAACTCAACCCTGTTTAAAAAGAGCTGTGTGAATTGAACCCCCCAGACATAAGAACCATACTCCATACATAGGTGGATAAGGTCTCTGTACAGAGCAAGCAGCTGGGAGGGAGAAAAAAATGGACGCAGACGCCATAGGACACCTAACTTCTTGGAAGCTGATTTAGCAAGAGTAAAAATATGAAATTGCCAGTTTAGATTTTTAGTAAAGGATAGACCGAGTATGTTTAATGTGGAGGAGAGAGGAAGTTGAGTATCATTGAAGAAGAGGGGATAGTTATCTGGAATGTTATGTCGAGTAGATAGTTGTAGAAATTAAGTTTTTGAAGCATTGAACAAAACCAGGTTTGCTCTGCCCCAATCAGAAACTAGTGAAAGATCAGAAGTTAGGCGTCCTATACTAGCATCTCACCTTGAATCATTTAATTCTTGTTGGGTTGGACTTGTGTGGAGGAACAGTTCATGTTTGTGGAGTTTGCTAGGCTTGTGTGAATCATTAGTGCTTGTTAGTGTAGGGTGTGTTAGGCTTAGGTGGAGCAGTAGTAGCTATGGGTGGAAGGCTATGGTGCTCGTTGGGTTATTTCACTGACGTGACTTAGATTATTGGATGAATGATAACGTTATTAATTATTAGGTTAGTTCTGCTAAGGAAGCGTTCATAGCTAATTGATCTATTTCATTTGATATATCTTAGACTTTGCATCTCTCTCTCTCTCTCTCTCTCTCTCTCTCTCTCTCTCTCTCTCTCTCTCTCTCTCTCTCTCTCTCTCTCTCTCTCGCTGTGGTTATGTGTACACTATTATATATGTTCTCGTATCTACATGCATAACAATTTGACACGCACACAACTGTAACTATTGGAACACACAGTACTCTTATCTGCTCCGAAAGTCACTCAATGTCTGCTCCTGCTATCATTACACCGTAGTTATAGAGGAGCTGAAACAGAGGTTACATATTACCGTCACCACCAACGTGCACCAACAACATAATTTGTTTTCATTCCTTATCAATGGTTTTTGTTGACTTATAAGATTTATCATTATTTTTTTTGTCCATGCGTATATATATTAACATCTGTGATTAATGAGATATGAATACGGATAGGAAACGATTGTATGTTTTCACCCATTCATTCTGCTGAAAAAGTGGTTGTGCTCTCTGTAAAGTAAGGTTCGGCTTTATCTAGCTTCACCAAGTTTGCTGCCACACAGTCATGGGTGGAGCATAGGAGCTCTTTCCATCAAGCTTATTAATGATTACCTAAACTGCTCACCGATCTTTTATGGATGCTAGATTAATAGACGCCCTGTAACCAGACTTTCTCCTTGGGTTGAGGTGAACAGCCTGATCAGTCACTCGTTTAAGACTCGGGTTCTCTATGACATTCACTGTATCATAAGCCTTGGTTGGCTGTGTAGAAAGAAAACATTTAACCTTTTATAATGATTCAGGATTCCTCTTATTGCCTTGAAAGTGACTTGAAAAATAAATATAAAACTAGGAGCACAAGTAAGTTTTCACACATTATAATGAAACAGATAAATAATCAAATAAGTAGATATATAAATAAGTAACAACATACCATAAGTGCATCAGTAAACTTGAATAATAACGTGTAAGTATGATATAATGTTTTACTTACGTGGTGCTAGTGTAAGGGCGTGCTTCAGTATTCCAGTGGTATAGTGACCTTAGCTTCACCCTGCCACACCCTGCTTGCCACGTTGGTATTTCTCGTAACACTGAACACAAAGAGAAGAGTCACAGCCATGCTTCCTCAGATTCTGGTAACGTCTGCCCACCGGTGTCTGTCATCCATCGTTCAGCTTTTTCCTTCTCAGTTTAGTAGCAAATAACACTCCCAAGACAAGATGAAGAGTATACGTTTTAGTTATACTGTGTTACGTGCTCATATCTTAGAGCTGTCATGCATGTTTCTAAGGTGTGTTGAATTATGATATGCTAGGCAGAGACAGCGTGTGGGTGTGATAAGAGGGATGCTGCCTTGGAATTATATATGAAACTACACATTAATTAAAGTTTTCATAGCAATATATATACACACACACACACACACACACACACACACACACACACACACACACACACACACACATACACACACACACGCAATACATATTTACATTCACAAAAAAGTAATACGGTGCCTCATACAGCGTCACATTAACCATAAAATAATGTCTCCATGCACGCGTTCTGCTTTGAAAAAAGAGGAAATGCATAGCGTTAAATACTAATAATATGTGTTCTTGAGGCTGGTATGTGGAGGTGAAAACATTGGAAAGGATGGATAAAGGTCCTTGAGTGAGTTAATTAACTTAATTGATGTGTGAACTTAATTAATTGCGTGAGATCATTTCTGTTCGATTTTGTTTCTTGGTTTTGGGAATGGTAACTATGAGGTGGTGGTGATGGTGGTGATGAAGGTGTGTTGTGGTGGTGTAGTGGTGTTGCTAGGGTGTTGTAGTGGTGGTGTTGTGGTGGTGGTGTTGTGGTGTTGCTAAGGTGTTAGTTGGGCGCCTAAGATGATTATTTTTTGAGATATTTGTATTGATTTTCCACCTTAGGCAATATTAATTTTTCATCATGGGGTGTTTCATGTTGCTTATCAAGATTACCCATTCAGTTTCCTTCCCTTCTTGTCCTCTTTTTCTTCCTCCTTCCTCTTCCTCCTCCTCCTCCTCCTCCTCCTCCTCGTCTTGCTACCTGCTCCTCCTCAGTTAATTTTCTAATTTTATAATACTTTTTCCTGCAACATTTTTTCTTTTTTTCTTGTTTTATGTACGTAATGATTCCTTACTTCTCCTCCTTCCCTCCTCTTCGTACATCATTCCTCGGTTTTATCCCTCTCTTCTCCTTCTTTACTCCTCCTTCCCACGGGCTCTCTCCATTCTCTCCTGTTCCCTCCTCTTCCTCCTCCTCCTTCTCCACCTCCTCCTCCTCCTCCTCCTCCTCCTCCTCAGCCCCTCTTCTTCCATCTTCTCAAAATCACCTTCCATCCCCCGACCTCATATATTGCCTCATTCCTTGCCTCCTCCCTCCTCCTCCTCCTCCTCCTCCTTCTCTTCTTCCTCTTACCTCTCCTCCTCCACCCAATTCTCTCTCTCTCTCTCTCTCTCTCTCTCTCTCTCTCTCTCTCTCTCTCTCTCTCTCTCTCTCTCTCTCTCTCTCTCTCTCTCTCTCTCTCTCTCTCTCTCTTTCTCTCATACTTTATCCTGTCCGCTGGGTTTCCCGTCCACACAATTTCCCCCTTTGCTGCCACCCCCCTTCTCTCTCTCTCTCTCTCTCTCTCTCTCTCTCTCTCTCTCTCTCTCTCTCTCTCTCTCTCTCTCTCTCTCTCTCTCTCTCTCTCTCTCCTACTCTCCCCCCTTCCTCCCTAATGCCCTCCTAAGCTTCTCCTATCCTGACACCTCGTACGACGCCATCTTTTTTCTCTCCCTCCTCTTCCCTCCTCACATACCCTTTCCCTTCCCTCCTTTCCCTTCCCTCCCTTCCCTCTCTCCATCTCTTCCCTCCTTTACCAGTAGTGATTCTCTCACCCCCTCCCTCCTGTTTCCAGCGATGTGCCCAAGGGTGCCCTCGCTCTCTCTCTCTCTCTCTCTCTCTCTCTCTCTCTCTCTCTCTCTCTCTCTCTCTCTCTCTCTCTCTCTCTCTCTCTCTCTCTCTCTCTCTCTCTCTCTCATCCCTCACGTTCCCCAAACCACCTACATAGACCTCATATCTCCCCTCATCCCCTCTCCACTTCCCCTCTTTCTCCCCTTCCACTCGCCAGCCCCTTCCACCTCAGCTCTCGGCCTTCCTCCCCTCTATACACACACACACACACACACGCGCACACACACACACACACACACACACACACACACACACACACACACACACACACACACACACACACACACACTAATGTTTTTTACTGCCACCGCCACTATCATCATCACCACCACCATCACCACCGCCACCACCACCACCACCACCACCACCATCACCACCATCACCTGTTAATATTCCCTTCCCCCTCCTTCCCGTACGTCGCTCCTCACTTCCCCTTCTTCCCAATCTTTCCCTTCCCCACATCTACCTCAAAAAGTAACCCCTTCTCCCCCCTGGACCTCTTCCTTCATCTTCATCATAAATAATATACATTCGTAACTTTTCTGTGTTCATCTCTGTCATTCATCATTCATTTCTTTCTTTATTTTATTTATTATTCTGCAATCTACATTATTTAGGTCTGTGATATTATTGGTGCTGTGTTATATTATTATATTTGCCGTGTTCGCCATATTTTTTCTTGTGCTACAGCAATATTCTTTTCCTATTATTCTTTCCTTACCTTTAGCCACCTACCTACCTACCCTTACCACACTCGCTCTCTCCTCCTCCTCCTCCTCCTCCTCCTCCACAATAACAAACAGCACCACCTCCCACACACTACCTCCGCTAAGAGCCATTGTTCCGCGCCTCTCACCTGCCACCTTGACTGACACTCACCACTTCCACTTCATTTTCTCGCCTCGTGCCCCGCGTCTACCTGCCGACATCACTCGAATTAAAACCTTCCCCCTCGCTGCTTCACTCCTGTCACACCTGACCTCACCCACCCCCTCACCCCCTTTATCCTCCCCCTCCACCGCCTCTACCTCTCCCCCTACATCCCTTTTCCCTCCCTCATGTTCTTTCCTCCCAACCAACCCCTCATACATCTACCTTTCTCTCCCTCCCTCCCTCCCTCCACACTTACGGTTTGCTTACCCTCTGTTCCGCCCTCCCTCCCTTGCCTGTACCTTTTCGTACCCTGATACACAAAGTACGTAGTGGTACAAGAGGTGACTGACTAACTGGCTGACTGACTGACTGGCTGACTGGCTGACTGTAGCTTCCCTTTATCGTCTCATGCTTGCTTTTTTTTTATTTAGAGTTGTTTAAGTTATTTTTTTGTAGAATTAATTAAAGTGTTTTGATGTTAGTATGCGACCGTTTCAAGGAGGAATGATGAAGTATTACCTATAGTGTTGTATTTTAGGAAAGAATAATTGTATGTTTAGTATGTTTAGCTTGACGTTTTGAAAGAGGAAGTAGTTAAGAAAGACGAGAACGTTTGTTATGCGAGTGTATGATTGAGAGAGAGAGAGAGAGAGAGAGAGAGAGAGAGAGAGAGAGAGAGAGAGAGAGAGAGAGAGAGAGAGAGAGAGAGAGAGAGTAGGAACAGAGGAGGCACAGAGGAGGGAAGAAGGGAGGGAGGGAGGGAGGGAGGGAAAAGCTACCTTGCAACAAACAGTTAGTCTTGTTCCTTTTCATTCTTATTCATCACGTCCGAGACATGTACAGGGTGCGTAACGTATCTCCACTTCCCTCCCTCTCCCCTCACCCTCACCCGCTTTCACACCACCCTCCCCTCCCCTCGCTGCAGCATTGATGGAACAAGGAATACACAAGACCTCTAAATGGGTAATGAGAGAGAGAGAGAGAGAGAGAGAGAGAGAGAGAGAGAGAGAGAGAGAGAGAGAGAGAGAGAGAGAGAGAGAGAGAGAGAGAGAGAGAGAGAAAAAAAGAGAAAGAGAGAGAGTTGAGATACGAGAAGCTGAACAAACAACTGATGGCGTTATCTTTAATCATGTGTATGTTGTTCAACTTTATATACATGCTTATTATTATACATTAATATTCACACTCTAAGCTGAATGGTGGTATCTATGGGCTACTTATACATACCTTACCGCAAAGACTATATGTATGTTGAAAAAAAAATGGAAAAACAGTGTACGTTTGGATAAATGGATAAATATGATGTAGTTTTAGAACTGTAACAACCGTAGTTATGTGGCGCTTGATGATACATTATGTTAAGTTCAGTAATTAGATGATTATATGCTAAAAACAATATCTCAAGAAAATTATAAAGAGTAGAACTGAGGAAATTCGAGGTAATCCTTCTATGGTTACCGGTATTTTCGCTGCTGGTAACCGGGATTATGTTAGAGCTTCAAGTAATGTTTATTTTATTTTATTTTTTTATTATTTTCCATTTGTTTTTAGTGAAGTCGTGTTCCAAAAGTTTGTATCTTATTGGCATTGATAAGTAAAGACCAAGTATTATCATGGTAAAGTTGTCTCATGTTGATTACAAGGAAGGTAGATTAGGAAACATTTAGCAAAGACGTACTAGTTTATTATGAGTATTAATTGCCTTATATTACACAACAACAATTACAGTAACAATAATAATAATAATAATAGTAATAATAATAATAATAATAATAATAATAATAATAATAATAACAAGAAATGGAAGGAAATACGCGGCTTTTATTTAAGTGAACATTGCCACTTATTGTCTATCTGCACTAGGAGGTAACGTAACATAATAAGCACCATTATTTAATGTTAACAATCACATTACGTGGCTTCCTTTATATCATCTTCCTTCTTCAGATCATCATCACCATTATCATCATCATCATCATCATCATCATCATCATCATCATCATCATCATCATCATCATCGTTTTGCTGTAGCCTTGCCTGCGGTGTGGTGCTATGTTGGTTACAGTGTCGTGCTTGTCGTTGTGTTACTTACTTGTAGGGCACGTAAGTCCTCCTGTGCCGCCTGGAGGGTTTGATAATCTTACTTTAATGGTAGTAACGTCTTCCTTAGCCTGTGTGTGTGTGTGGGGTTCTGCGGAATAAGAAAAAAAAGAGTAAAGGAAATATTCTTTAAAGATATTATTTTTTACATTAATTCCTCCACTCATCCATTTTTTTTTATGTATAGGGAGAGTTAATTTTTTTTATTTTATGAAATGTGTTGTGTTTTAAGGAATGAAGCGTAGCACAAAAATAAGAATAGTATTAAATTCTAAAATAACTTACCATCACAACAGAAGAATGATCAGTGCTTAGAAGTAGTCTTAAGGAGTTAATATTAGTCTTGCAATAGTATAATAGTAATGATGGTTTGATAGTACTAGGGAAGAGCCAGCCACGTGGTAAGGAGAGAGAGAGAGAGAGAGAGAGAGAGAGAGAGAGAGAGAGAGAGAGAGAGAGAGAGAGAGAGAGAGAGAGAGAGAGAGAGAGAGAGAGAGAGATTCGTTAGTATTTATATATTTGCAGGCGTCATAATGTGGTTAAGAAGAGCATACACCTCCGTTTCCTGTCCCGCGATCCTCTTATTCTTGTGGTTAGTTGGTTATTTGCGCAGTTGTATGTGACTTCCTCTTGTTATTTACTGATTTATTGATTCATTTCCTTCATTCGCTTTTATTTGGTTTTTTCTTGTTCACTTATGTGTTTTTTTTCTCTAATGATTATCCCAGAAATTGTTCGTTCATATTTTTCGTTCTGGCCTTGGTTTTAGTTTGTTTTTATTCTGTTTATTTTATCTTCTTTTTTTTCCTCTAGTTTCATCAATATCATTATAATCATCATCTACTTCTTCTTCTTCTTGTTTTTTTTTTTTTTCTTCTTCTCATTCTTTTCCTTCTTCTTCTTCTTCTTCTTCTTCTTCTTCTTCTTCTTCTTCTTCTTCTTCTTCTTTTTCTTTTTCCTCGCCTCCCTATTATTTAATTATCATCTTTACATTCGCCTTGTTTGTATCCTGCATCATATACTATCAAAGAGTCCTCCTGAAATTACCTGGCTGGATACCTGTAAATTTAATACAGGTAATGGCCATCCAATTAACACTTACTACACTACCTAGCAGGTGTTTGGTGATACTGGGAACTTGTTTTTAATTCAACTTGTTACTTCTCCCAACCACTAATTTTCTTCTAATCTTACTTCTCTTTCTCTTTTTACCTATATTACTTTTTTACCTCAAATTACCTTTTAGTACTGCACTTATCTACCTATCTATCTACATACATTTCTATCTGTCAGTCTATCTAGCGGTCTATCTATCTATCTACCTGTCTACTTACCTAACTACCTACCTACACACCACTACATCACACGGGTGGTTGTGGTAATGTGGTGTGGTGGGCGGTGGGTGTGTGGGTAAGGAGTGAGTGGGTGAAGCAGGACGTGGGTGCTCATTAGTGCTGCTGCTGAGGAGGGAAGGTGTGTGGGTGGGTGGGTTGGGGGGCAATGAGGCAGGGAGGAAGGCAGGCAGGGAGGGCAGGGTGACTGAGGATAAATAAAACATTAGCGGGGGCGACGGCGTGACGGACGGCTGTTCTGCTGTTCTGTTGTGTGCATGACGCCCCTCCTGCTGTTCCTGTTGCTGCTCATGTTCCTCCTCCTCCTCCTCCTCCTCCTCCTCCTCCACCTCCTCCTCCTCCTCCTCCTCGTCCTGTTGCTTGTTTTGCGTGGTGTCAGGGATGCATTTTTTTGGTATAATTTCGACTCCTTAGGGAAAAGTAACCATCGTTATTTTTTTTTTATCGTTTTTGTTTTGACTCCGATTCGCAGCTTTTTTGTGTGCTTGGTAGCAATGTTGCAGGTGTTTGAACGGTCTCGCCGGGTTTGCTAATTGTTGATTTTTCAGTATGGTGCATAGATTTTTTGTTGCTTGTTTTTAGGGATGCCTGTAAATGAGAGGAGGTGGTGGTGGTGGTGGTGGTGGGGAGGGAGGGAGATGAGGGGGTTAGTGAGTGTATGAGCTCTCTTTCTTTCTCTTTATTTTAATGTATTTTCTCTCTCTGTATACACTGATTACCTCTATTGTGTTACTGAAGGAATTAAGGAATGATGATGATGATGATGATGATGATGATAATGATGGTGGTGATGATAATGAAAAGTAGTGATGATGTGGTAGCATATAAGAATGGTAGTGACAGTGATACGTGGAGGAGGAGGGAGAAGATAATGAGTGGTAGGATGATTGTGGTGATGACAATAGGAAGTGAAGGAGAGATGTAAGGATGCTGAAAAGGAGGAGGAGGAGGAGGAGGAGTAGGAGCATGAAGAGAAAAAAAAAAGTAAGAATTATATGGCCATAATGATAAGTTAATATAGAAAATCACATAACGTATAATCTAATTGGGTATTGTTTCAAGTCAAAAATATATATACCACATGAAGGTCTTGCAATACCCATGATTATCGCTGATTCGACTTACAGGAAAAATATTGCAAGCGTTCATTGTTCTTGATATCAGATTAGTTAGGTTAGTCTATGATGATGACCTCAAGTAGATGTAGGTGTTCATTATAGCCTCAATCTGTTTCTTTTTACTCATTCATTACCTGTACTTTTGAGATTTTGGAAATGGGAAGAGTTATATCGTTTCTTAGAGCGTAAATATTAACATAAAAAGAAAGGAAGAAGTGTGTCATTTTAAGGTGAGTGAAATACTAATTAATCCTTACCTGTACCTATACCATAACACTTTTATTTATATTTCAGTAGTGGCGACTCAGGTTATTAATGTAGTTCTGCTTTTATTTTGTATCTTATTTTACTTTTAGAGTGACAGTGTGGCGGTGATGGAAGTATATGCGACGGAATAATTTGGTAAATTAAAAGAAAATAAATAAATAAACATGAGATAGCAGAGGATACTGTTGCCATTGATTCAAAGGAAGTATAAATATGCTGACAGGGGAGTGATGAGAGAATAGTAAGTTTGTTACATCATCATCATCATCATCATCATCATCATCATCATCATCATCATCATCATCATCATCATCATCATCATCATCATCCTCATCACGAGCAACGTCTGCCTCCTCCATATAGTCCTGCTGATGTAAGATTTGTTTTCATCTGTAGAGAGCAGTTTTATCACACGTAGAAATTTCAGATAACACACAGTTCGAGTTATGTACTATGCTCATATTTAATTAACTTATTCGTGTGCTTTCTTTACATCAGAAGCCAATTAGCTAAGTAATATAACCCTAGCGTGTTACCAAGTGCAGAAGTCATGCAGTGTCTTGAAAATTCATGTAAAATATACTGAACAACGATCTTTTAAAATTGAAAATTCATCTTAGTGAAGTAAAATCAGTAAAAAATGTATTGGTTAATAGATGAGTTCGGTTGGCATGGAGTATTGTTTATCGCTATCGTATTATACCACGTTTTGAATCAGCTGTATCAGGTCATTCCATCAAGTCAACATTTGAGGCATCACTATAAAATAATCTGAAAACCTACGCCAAATAACAGACGAGGCAAGTCCATCTGTGCCTCCATAAGCCTACTGGCGCCAACGGTTAATGATATAGAATAAAATGTCATTCTAATGCCACTTTGTTAAGGCATGTGTACATACAGCACACCATCGTATAAGCTCGCCAGGCACACACTTATACGTCACCGTCACCTTCACCTCCGTAACGCTACACTTCAAGAAATATCTGCGTTTGGCTGTACTTCTATACTTGTGGCCTTAGCTGTTTAGTGGGAATTTCTATTTTCTAAGGCTGGCTTAGAGTCGTGGTGTGGCATCTCATGGGTGGGACTTAAAACACACTATGAGAAGCAAGCAGGAAGAGCAAGTGTTAGTCATGGATGTGTCTAAGGCTCTTCTATATAGTGACTTGGTTCAAGGCTCCTGTAGAAGACGATAAAGAAGGCAAATACGTGTCGGGAGGTATTAATCATTTACTTGTTTAAGAACAACAGCGAGAACTGGTGAAGGATGAACGGTATTTGTTAAAAGTTACTATATGCATATTTTTTGCTCGTTAAAAGAGAATAAATCATAGCGTTCACGGTATTATTTTTTTTACTGATAAAGGAGCCGTTTTTTACTGTCCTCCTTGACCAAGAGAAGGGAGTAGATGGTGTGCGAAGGAAACAGCCTTACCCTTAAATAATTCTATAAGCTCTCAACTCTCTACGGAAAGGTAATTACAGTTAGCATCTGATTACACTAACAGTTGTAATTTTGGAAATAAGTAGAAGCTCCTTGTGTTCATTCTTTTGAATTTTTAAGTCTCTGGAAATAACTAAATATATATAGATAACGGAAAGTAGTCAAAGGGAGAAGAAAAAGGTAGATTGAGTGTAGGTGAGGTGTTCATAGTAGGCTAATGGAGATAGATAGATAGATAGATAGATATATAGATAGGTAGATAGATAGATATATAGATAAATAGATAGATAGATAGATAGAGAAAGAGAGAGTAAAAAAAAAATAAAGGCCAAAAAGGTTGTCTGAGATTGCCAAGCCAGAAACCTTTCAGTCGTCCTCAAAAGATGTCAGCGAAGCTTTTGGTGTGTGGAAGAAAAAAAAAACTCGCTATTTTAGGCTCTGACAAAAATGCATACACCACCTGGACAAGAAAATTCTGTTGCAGTTTATTCCGCTTTTTATTTTTTGCGACCCATGTAAATGATGATGATGATGATAATGATGATGATGATGATGATGATGATGATGATGTTGATAGTTCCTTACGTTTATTATGTATTACCTGTCGTTATTATTTTAGACAGAGGGTTATGTGTAGTGGTGGTGCTGAAGATGATAGTGGTGGATGCAGCAGCAGCAGTAGTAGTAATAGTAGTAGATAGTGGTAGTAGTAATAGTAGTAGTAATAATAGTATTGGTAGTAGTAGTAGTAGTAGTAGTAGTAGTAGTAGTAGTAGTAGTAGTAGTAGTAGTAGCAGTAGTAATATCAGTAGTAATAGTAGTAGTAGTAGTAGTAGTAGTAGCAGTAGTAGTTATTGTTGTTGTTGTTGTAATAATAGTAGTAGTAGTAGTAGTAGTAGTAGTAGTAGTAGTATTAGTAGTAGTAGTAGTAGTAGTAGTAATAATAATAGTAGTGCTAATAGTAGTAAAGGTATATTCAGACTTGGGCAAAAGTTAGACAGGTATATTTTTATCTAATGTTTAAGGGACATTACTTTTTATTTTTATTTTAAGGATTTTATCATGTCCACCTGTCTCTGCTTATCTTGTATGAAAAGCTTTATTATTTTTTCCCAAGGTGATGGTCATTGCAGGGTGATGTCAGATTAAGAAAGTAATGGATGGTAATTTTTAAGATTTTTTACTTCATGGTCCCTCTCCATTTTCTTTCTCCCTCTCTATCTTTTTTTATCTCTCTTGCTCTATCTTTTTTTTTTATTCTCTCCCTCTTTCTTTCTTTCTCCACTTATAATATCTGGGAATATTTTTGGTAATGAATCCACGTTCTTTAGTGCACTTAGCGGACACTAATATACCGTAGTAATAGGTATGAGGGATGACTGCGGCTGAACTTGAGAATTTAAAGCCGGCATTAATTAAGTTTAGTTCATCTTATACTCAAAGTCGATTAATACAACAAACGTTTAAACTTATATTGGGATAAGAATATAAATTTTTTTTATATTAACTTATTTATGGTATAAATAGTTACGGCAATGGCTTCCAACCTCTTCCTTTCTATAGCCCCGTGATCAAAATATTGCGGTTTTTATATTATTTAATGTAATGATGTCAGGATCTATAGAAAGAAACAAGAAAAATTTAAACTAATACTACGAAGATGTTGCTATATATTGGTATGCAGCATGTTACTTTAGTTTGATGGCTCACAGGAAGCACTATACGTCTCAACTTGGTGTCGTGGCATCCAGGTTCGGAACCCTTGATTTTAGACCTATCAAACATATATCATCAATAATATAATCCCGCTAAACGCCCCCCAGATTCACCAACAAAATAAAAACAATAAAACTAATAGCAAAGTTCCAGCATGCAGTGGTAAATATAGTTCCCGAGGTGTCTTGACATTCCCCTCCTGAAGGTGTTAATATATTATGTAGGAAGTGGAAAAAAAGACACAAAGGTAGACTTTTTCATAGCCTTGTGGAGGGGACGCTACGAAGATAGTGGCAAAGGCTTGCATTAGTAAGATGGACAGAATAGGCTTCAGTCAGTCGAAAGTCCCCCCAATTCTGTTGTGCCTCTTCCTTCTGGTAACGTTGTGACCGCGTGTGTGAATTACTTATCCTACTTGTACAGCAGTAATTTTACACACACACACACACACACACACACACACACACACACACACACACACACACACACACACACACACACACACACACACACACACACACACACACACACATTATCTATTATCTTATGTTAGTTATCAGCCTTAATAGTCTAAAAATTGTTCAAGGAATGTGCTGAGAATCTACCTTAATGAAAATAAAACAGGTAACCATAGCTTGTTTAGATAGATACAGTATAATATTTAGAGGCAATACAGTATTTCATGACCGAACAAAATAAAAAAGGAAATCTACTCATAAACCAAAACGACTTAAGGACAAGAGTGTTTTGCAAAATAACATAGTATTCGTGTATATAAAGACAGGGCATTTGTTTTACGGTGGTTGTGGTGTGTAGTTGACGCCCACCACTTGGCAGGAGAGTCACGCACACTCCCGACACGTCTCCTGCCACGTACGTACTGCAAAGCTCTCCGTGCGCTGCAGGTAGTGGGCGTACAGGAAAATGTACGTAATGTATCAAGGTATATGTAGGTGGAGCAGTGTGGTTCCTTGGCTGTTTAGTTTGAATGATTTGGGACAGTTTGACTTAGAGACAGTGGATTTGTCGTCTGTTTGTTTATCTATTTATTTATTTATTTATTTATTTATTTATTTATTTATTTATTTACAGATTTATTTATTTGGTTCTGTTGTCGCAAAAACAATCGAGGCGAGTTATTTCCTGGCTGGTTCTTTTTTATTCTTTCACTTCAGAATCCAATTTATCTTTTATCTACCTACCAACCTACCTACCCCTCCTCCACTCACATAGATATGTCTACCAGTATATCTGACTGTCTCTCTATATGTCTGTGTCTGTCTGTCTTTTTTTTCTCTCTCTCTCTCTCACTCACTGCCTCTCTACACACACACATATGCATAATTTATTTGTTTATTATCTAGCTAGTGGAGGTGCGCATTTTATCTGTATATATTGTTGTATTTTTATCTATTAATGACGTTGATGTATAGTCACATCTAAAATATCCACCTTGTATATACTCGCGGCTCGTCACTTTATCAACACAACGCAGATGTCAGTGCGTATAACATGGCGCCTGTTGGTACTAGAACAAGTGTAGCATCGCTAAGTGCGGCACACACACACCTGGCAACGTGCTACTTGTTCTCTTCTCTTCCCTACACGTGGACATGTTATGCAAAACAGCAAACTTAACAAAATGCAGTCAAGCTATTATCACCAGACGGAAAACATAACCTTCCCAGTTTTTCGGTGTAAATCTCTCTCTCTCTCTCTCTCTCTCTCTCTCTCTCTCTCTCTCTCTCTCTCTCTCTCTCTCTCTCTCTCTCTCTCTCTCTCTCTCTCTCTCTCTCTCTTCTCTCTCTCTCTCTCTCTCTCTCTCTCTCTCTCTCTATATATATATATATATATATATATATATATATATATATATATATATATATATATATATATATATATATATATATTATATATATACATATGTATATATATATATATATATATATATATATATATATATATATATATATATATATATATATATATATATATATATATATATATATATATATATACATATATATATATATATATATATATATATATATATATATATATATATATATATATATATATATATATATATATATACATATATATATATATATATATATATATATATATATATATATATATACATATGTATATATATATATATATATATATATATATATATATATATATATATATATATATATATATATATATATATATATATATATATATATATATATATATATATATATATATATATATATATATATACATATACATATACATATATAAGCGTATATACATATACACATACATAGACACACACACATACATAGACACACACACACACATAGACACACACACACACACATACACACACACACACACACACACACACACACACACACACACACACACACACACACACACACACAGACACAGACACACACACAGACACACACACACACACACACACACACACACACACACACACACACACACACACACACACACTGTCTGTAGGGTTTCCCCGGAAGATGCCGTTTTTTTTTCATTCTGAGAAGAGGGATTCAGTTAAATTCAGGAAGAGAGAATTGCCGGAAGTGTGGAGATCAAAGTTTTTGCCACAGTGGGTGTTGGGGGTCTCTGCGGCCGCCGGTGATATCGGTGCTGCCTGACCTGCCTGTTATAACGCTAGTCGTGGGTGAACGGTAGTCTGTATCAAACCTATATGTGATGTAGTCAGCATGGCCGTGTCTGACGTATTTGTGATGAGCGTGGGCCGCAAAACTGTCGGTGTTGTCGAATTGTCAGCAATGCACGAGATAGTAGCACAGGATCCTATGATTATATAGGAATATACGGCAAGGTTTTATGTGCTGGAGTAGCTTCTTATGGAAAACACTTGCTTGCTTCAACATGATCCGGTTTTTTGGTTATTATTATTTCATTATTAGTTTTATCATCATTATCATTATTATTTTAATTATTTTAATTATTATTGTTATTAATATTATTATCGTTATTATTATTTTTGTCATTATTGTTATTATTATGAACTTGTAGCAAATGAAAGGTTAGGAACACAGAGGGATGACTGTTCTTCACTGCAAAGTTATTACTACTATTAAGGGAATTAAATTCACTTTATGAAGGATAATGACACCAACATAATTAAAAAGTTGAGGGAGAACACCACTTAGTTCTTCTTTCAAGGGCGTCGCCGATAATTTTTTCCTCGCTCGTTACCCTTAAGGAAAAACATTACAAATTCAATAGTTTCTTTGCAGTATTTCATTAGTGGATGCAACATTATCTACCCCTTCTAGTTGTGTGCCCTTAGGTTAGGGTGCGGGCAGGCCATAAGGAGGCTGACACACCTAGCTGACTCTCTGCCCACCACACGTCACCTTGTCTGGGTTTGGTATGCAGACCACGAGGTGAATTTTGCCAGGTGGGGCGACGAGTCCAAATCATAAAAGGTAATACTAAGAATAGAAAAGGAACACACACACACACACACACACACACACACACACACACACACACACACACACACACACACACACACACACACACACACACACACATTGTCGGTGCAGAAGTACTCGCTGTCATCTCTCTGATCAAGTTAATTCATCCATCGGTGCTGTGAGCCATTCATACAAATCCTACATGAACAGTGTAGGATGGGAGGAGCTAGTCTCCAGAACGCTGCTGCTGCCTCCTGCCGATGTAGGTCCTTGGAAATCATGCCAGGGTACTCTGCGGTGCCCTATGTGACATGCCCTTGGGTAGTGGTGTGGTGGAGAGGCGCCGAACCCTACCTAGGACGCATGCGATGTAGAGAGCCACTCACTAACGACAAGAGAAATATAGGAATGCGCACAGAACGCAATTTTTATTATACGTATTATTACTGCATAGTTTGGGTAATTATTGTTGCAGTAATGACGCATTTATGTTAGTGACGTATTGGATGAAATTTAATGAATTGTGAGTTATGCTTATCAATTTATTATTTTTATTTCTAATTAATATATGAAACGTTATTTTTTCTGTTTCATAATCGCAAACATTTTAAAGAATTTAATGGTAAATGTTCATCTAATTGTTTAATGCATTTTTATTTATTTATTTTGTATTACTTTCTTTATTTTGTTCTACTTACGAAATAGAAATAATGTTCTAAGCGGTGGTGAGATTATGATTACCTGTGAATAATTATCATGTAACATAGCCCAGTACCCAATTATTTGCTTTACACACCTGTTTGTCACATAATCAAGTATGCCATTTGCTCTTTTTTACGCTCCCTATGCCCTTCACGTGACACCTGTTCTCGTGTAGTGTATCGAACAGAAGCAGAACGATTGACTAACACAGTGAAAGTAACAAATATTTACTTCAGCCTCGCAAAATAACAGCATTAAGCAAGGTGTTGAGAACCTCTTTGTTATTATCGCATTATAATCAGATTGTAGCACAGTTAAGAATACGTAATCTAGTTAATAAGGGACTCAAATGAATAACACGAATTTCATTAAAAAAAAACCGTAGATACAGAAGCGAACAGTATTGACCAGAGCTGCAGGGACAAGGGAACGCGGGCATTACTTGGACCCACCATGATATATAGCGTACATTTTTCACAGGCATATTTTTTTCTTCTTTCTTCTAATTTATTTGCTATCATATAAGGATTTTGCAGCCGTGTGTCCTTGTGCCTCGTGTTGTCCTTTGCCGGTGGGGAAGGTCACACATCCTAAGTATCACACATCCACTGCTACACACGCTTATGTAGCTAATATATCGATCTTTTCTGCTGTCTTGAAAGCATGAAATAACTAACTGTATTCTTAGTCATACCCTTGTTGATGGAGGTAATGGTTAAGGTATTTAGACTTGGCCTGACATTTTTTACAAGTTACATGTCAATCATGTTTTCTTGTAACAACATGAAAAAAAAACATTAGGAGACAGTAAAGACAAGCTGGCTGTCACAAGGTAGCTTTCGCAAGGTAGCTCCTGTATAAACCTGGTGTCATCTGTCATCCTTATGTTTGAATATGTATAATATCAATTTAAAAACTTTCCATTAAAACCATTACTGCATTGCTGATATGTTTGATCCCTTCACCAACTCCTGGTATATAATTCTTGCCGAACTTTTTCTCAATTCTAAATTTCTTTAACTTGAGCTGACTGATGCTACGTCATTTGCCGGAGATAATATATGGGCTATTAAAATAACAGAATGGCAATCAAGGGATGGTGAAAGAAGGCAGGACAAACAAGAACAAATGGAAATAATAGATAGACCGGCAGCAGATAAAGAGATGAATGGAGAAGATTGGAGAAAATTTATTTTCCTGCAGTGGCTGATAATGATGATGATGATGACTATATATATATATATATATATATATATATATATATATATATATATATATATATATATATATATATATATATATGTATATATATAAATATATATATATATATATATATATATATATATATATATATATATATATATATATATATATATATATACACACACACACACACACACACACACACACACACACACACACACACACACACACACACACACACACACACACACACACACACACACGTACACGAGTAAGTTATCTATTACAAAAATAAGAAGAAGAATATAAAGAAATACAGGAAAATAGAGAATTTAGATATAGAATATATAATATAGAAAAAAAAATCACAAAAACAAATTTTCCCGAAACGTAACTTAAAAAAAAAAAAAAAAAAAAAAAACACGACCTAAAAACGTCATTCTGTCTAACAAGCACAATTTTTAAAGCATTATTTTCTAATCCTTAAATAACTAAATTTTTCATCAATTTTTTTAGTATTATTTTTTCGGTTTGTTATTTTACTATTTAATTTATTTTCATGTAG
>JAXIVD010004405.1:27500-32500 GCA_036785275.1 Cancer borealis | reverse complement strand
GGTGTTAAGATAGTTACAGGTGAGATGTAACTTTCATATTGATAAAACAACTAAATACTTTTGGTTTACTGGGTTGATTATTATTTGTGAAATATATACATGTGTTTACAGTGTTAGATTAGTTGTTAGTGATGGGGGGGACGCTAGGCTGTGTGTGTGTGTACGTGTGTGTGTGTGTGTGTGTGTGTGTGTGTGTGTGTGTGTGTGTGTGTGTGTGTGTGTGTGTGTGTGTGTGTGTGTGTGTGTGTGTGTGCGTGGTGAATCTTCCCGTTTGTCTGTCCGTCAGTCAAGTCTGTTTGTCCCTGACTGTCATGATTCCTATATACACAGACACACTCTTTCTAACACACACACACACACAACACACACACACACACACACACACACAACACACACACACAGCACACTCTCTCTCTCTCTCTCTACTCTCTCTCTCTCCTCTCTCTCTCTCTCTCTCTCCTCTCTCTCTCTCCTCTCTCTCTCTCTCTCCTCTCTCTCTCTCTCTCTCACTATCATCATAGAAAAAAAAAAAAAGTTAACATGAGGCCAGAGCAATGAGTGTTTTTAGCGTGTTTACCAGACTTGATCTACAAAACACAGGCGCCACCAACCCACCAACCCAGTCCCTGACCTACAAATTACGGCGTGCGGGGTGACATTAAAACAGAGGAGTGATGAGTGCACAGCCCCTGTTGGGAAAATATTTCACCGAGGGGAAACCACCCACCAATCTCTTTTTTTTTTTGCCTCCCCTCCTCTCCTTACTCAATCTAGGTGATGTGGGAAAAAATCTGGTAATTCTAATGGGATTGTTTGATAGGTAGATGAGTGGAATAGATAGTTTGGAATCACAGACTACTGCATGTACGATAGATAGATGGATAGATAGAGAGAGAAAGAGAGAATGAGAAAAAGAGAGAGAACTGAAAACAAATATATTCTTTTTTTATGCTTGTCTATCTCTCTTTTTGCTTCTTTCTCCACCAACGACTGATCATTCTTGGGTGTGGAGACAGTGGATAATGTTGTAGTACATGTGGAATTATGAATTTCTCGAGATATGGATAAAAGAAAAGAAAAAAAAAAGTGTTTATCATCATGTCTCTGTATGATGCAGGTGGAGGGAGGGGGGGGGAGGGAGCTGGTGATGGTGGTTGCACTAGGTGGGGTTGGGTTGGAGAGGGGAAAGGGAGGGGGAGGGGAAAGGAGGGGAGGGGGAAGAAGGGAGGGGAGCAGTGATAAGAGATAGCGTGCTGGTATTCATGCAGAGAGAGGCAGTAAGTAGAGGGGAAAGAAATCATTTGCAAATTTTCTTCTTCACATGCGAGAAAAAAAATCAAATCAAATGTGTGAAATGTTGCAATGAAAAAAATAAATGGCTAACAAAGGTAAATAAAACCATATATCTAGAATTTACAGCGGCTTAACAATTTATTCCGGTGTGCCAATGAAAAAAAAAAAACCCTATGCATAGTCGATATTCAACACCGCATTGGTAATATATTTATAAGCCATTGAAAGGACTGAAAAACATATATATCTTCAGAGGCGGAGATATCTTTTAAATGTTTCACCCATTTGTCTGATGACAGTAACTGTGATAATTAAAAACGTAGGATAAATTATGAAAAATGAGTGAAAATGAATGAAAATAAGATTCCAGTCAGCACGGAACGACGGGACAAACAACTTTGCATCATAAACATTGTGAGATTGGCAACATTTTTCATTCCCTTTCCTAACTTTTATTTATATTTTCCTTTTTTTTTATATCAATTGAAAAAAAAAAACCGTATAAAATTTCTAAATGTTTTTACGTATTAAAAAAAAAGATATATCATTCATCATTACTATCATCATCATCATTATCATTATCACCATTATGATCATCATCATCATCACTACCAAACTACATCTTTCCTATCACCACCAATATTATCATCAACAACAGATAACCTCGATATGAACTAACAACGCATCGTCTGGCATCTGTTTTTCCTATGTAATCTTCTGAGTGACCTTCACCTGTCCACTCGTTCATGCATTATTTCAAAACAACTGAAATTATGAATGCGTCAAGGAGTCATGTGTTGGTGTCGCCATCTGGAGAGCGGACTAGACATTTTCTCAGGTCGAACATCTCTCAGGCAGACGACTTTAAGAGTTAGTTGTCTTGGTAATTCCTCCAACTTTCTCTACATTAACTTTAACATTCAAAGTCTTAAGTCTGATTTTTTTAAATTTATGGAACATCACCTCGCGTCTTCTAATAGTGTGAATGCTTGAGTTGAAACTAACCCAACCAGCGCTTAAAATGACTCTAGCGGATGATATGAGAATTATTCGACAGGAGAGGACGAAAGCGAGACCCCTTCTTAGACACACACACACACACACACACACACACAACACACACACACACACACACACACACACACACACACACACACACACACACACACACACACCCACACACACACACCCACACCCACACACCCACACACCCACACACCCACACACATACACACAAGCGCACTCTCTCTCTCTCTCTCTCTCTCTCTCTCTCTCTCTCTCTCTCTCTCTCTCTCTCTCTCTCTCTCTCTCTCTCTCTCTCTCTCTCTCTCTCTCTCTCTCTCTCTCAGCATATTTACTCGTATGTAACTTTTATTTCTGATTGATATATTGCTGCTGTACTATTTGTTACTCTCCTACACGTATCATGGATGGAGTTTCATTGCACTCTGTTTTATCACTATGTTTCTGTCCAGTATTATTCATCACTGATCTTATTCGAATTCAGTGTCCTATCCACTCCTATGTTGATGGTTCTATCCTGTATTTATCAACGTCATTTGTCAGATGATCCTCTCAACAGGAAATACAGGTCTAAAGGAAACGTATTGAGTGTATCTATATTTCTATTTTTCTCTAATCACTAAATAAGACTCAAGTGAATCTCAGTTAACCAGATACATCCTTCAGGACAATTATTCTATTCCCTTTTCTCTATTAACATTCAATTCAACTGACTCCTTGCTCTATACTGAACATTCTTGGTCTGTTTATGTACCTACTATTTCATATGGAAGTTTCATGTTTTTCCCTTTGCTAAATAAATTTCTATGGATTTGGATGATCTGTTTTTTCTGAGTTTATTCAGCATATCAGGTATCGATGATTTTTTATATATGGATCTCACTCCCTGCCTGAAGAATCTACTTATATACCTGATGAATGAGAACAATTCCTTGAGTTTTAAGTCCAGTAAAAGAGGGAGAGGTATGACTAATATTTATTTTTCTTCCATATCTTTCGTGTGTGTGTGTGTGTGTGTGTGTGTGTGTGTGTGTGTGTGTGTGTGTGTGTGTGTGTGTGTGTGTGTGTGTGTGTGTGTGTGTGTGTGTGTTTTGAATAGGAAAGAAAGTAATGATTCCAGCATCGAGATAAATGATGAGGCAGACCTGAGACTAGGCTCGTGCAGCTTAATCACTTAAATCCGGAAAATGTTGGTGGAGACAGCACTCATTTATTATTCAGGTAAAACACTATATTTGTTTAGAATTCTGTTCTATATCACATTACTTTTTTATTTAGATTTTATTACTTAGCAGTTTTACACATATGACATGGAGGCATAATATTGTGGTGCCAGTCAGTCAAGCACACACACACACACACACACACACACACACACACACACACACACACACACACACACACACACACGTGACGTGCACCAACACCTTCGGCAGCAGGCACGTCACGAACAGCGCCTTCAACCCTGGAGCCGCTGCCCGCGCAGCCAAACAGTACAAGCGGCTGCGCTACGCGCTACTTTCACGGCACTACCGTTTCCAGGCACTGGCGGTCGAGAGTGCTGGGCCCAGCGTTCCACAAGATCCTGCAGGAGCTGGGAATACGGGTCACGCAGAGACAGGAGAATCGCAGGAGACCTGCTGGCCGTGACAGAGGGTCAGCCTGGCAGCGGTGTGAGGTAATGTGGCCGCCATCACCAAACACCCTCAAACGCTGACCTCCAACGCTCCACATACACACCCACCCACACACACACACACACACACACACACACACACACACACACACACACAGACGCATACAAGACTTTACCTTCCTTACCCTAGTAAGCTGAACGTCACAGCGGCCTGAGGAACGGCAGAGGCAGGCTGCCATCACCCTCAGTGATGCCAAAGAAATAAACATGGGTGGAGACGTCTTAACACACACACACACACACACACACACACACACACACACACACACACACACACACACAGAACTGCCAGTCACGAATCCAGTGCATGATGCTCAAGATCGTGGTGAATGAAACACGCCAACACACACCCACACACCCACGTCAATTTATACTCGTAATCCCTGTGGTAATTTGGTTCAAGTTATCATATCAATGAAAATATCTTCTACTAACACACTATTAAGTAATTTCTTGAAATAGTGTTTGTATTCATGTTATTATATAAACTATGTATGTCGTAAGAAAAAAAAATACAGTGAAGTTTGATAAAAAAAAGTAAGCTAGCCTAGTTATGCAGGCGTACCAACAGCACAGTCTCGTGGAAATAACATAAACGAAGATTATTATTGTTCTCATGCTTAATTTTAGCTGCCACATTATTAATAAGATGTATTTTTTTACAGGACTAATACAAAAATATATAATACAACAGTCAATCATTGATGATAGAAGTGTGTGTAGAGCGAACCATACATATCTTTTATCGGAAGGGTTGGTAAGCGTTACTCCCACAATGCCTTGGCCGATCCACTCCTCTCTCTTCGCCAGCGCAGTAATGGAGAGAGAGACAGTTATAAATATCTAGTGTTAATTTATAGTGTCGAGTGCATCACGCCGTCCCAGCAGGTGTAGGAGCGTCCCTAAGAACCTGGTAGTGAGTGAGGTGAGTTAGGCATCACTTTGGCTGCTGGTTAAGGCGTGATGAGCTTATGTAGTGTAATAGATT
>JAXIVD010004405.1:20000-22500 GCA_036785275.1 Cancer borealis | reverse complement strand
CTTGGCAAGCGTTCTAACCACAACATAAAGGTGCTAGGAAAACAAGGGGCAGGAGGAGGAGGAGGAGGAGGAGGTGGTGTTACTCGTGCAAAGCTATCTGAAAATTAAATATCAGAGAGAGAGAGAGAGAGAGAGAGAGAGAGAGAGAGAGAGAGAGAGAGAGAGAGAGAGAGAGAGAGAGAGAGAGAGAGAGAGAGAGAGAGAGAGAGAGAGACTTAAAAAATATAATTATACAGCTTTATGAAGGAATGGATAAAACGTAGATGTTGGAATGGAATAAAGGGAATGTAAAGGAAGGAAGGAAGGCAGGAAGGAAGGAAGGAAGGAAGGAAGGAAGGAAAACAGGAAGCAAGCCACACATCTACATAACATCTTTAAACCTTCACAACTAACTCTATTGACGCATCCCCCAACCCCCCTCAACCTCAACCTGACAACCCTTCACCTCCCTTCACACCTGTCATGCACACATTCATCACAAGTATCTTTCTCCCTTACTCTCATGTCTTCCGCTTTCACCTCTCACGTTGCCCTTCAAGCCTGGCTCACCTTTCCTCTCTATTCACCCCACACACAGTCATCCTCCCTCCCTCCCTCCCTCCCTGCCTCCCTACCTGCTTCCCTGCCTGGCTGCTCTCTGTTTTTGCTTTGCGACTCCCCAGTAATGCCTTAGGGTCGAGAGGATGGAGGAATCTTGTGGAAAGTTACAGCATCGAAATAGACCAGAAGTGTGGAGAGAGAGAGAGAGAGAGAGATAGCAAGAGAGAGAGAGAGTTAAGATGATGGTCAGTGAAAGTTTGAGAAATGGCTTGTAATTCGTTGTTATCCTCGAAATGTGCATGAAAGTAGCGTTGATAATCCAATTGTAAGTCTATAATAATCTGTGTTTGAAGGAAGAAAAAAAAGTGTATCCATTTATTTTGATTCCTCTTCCCTATATCTATTAATTGCTTTCCAAGGTTTCAATTCAGACGTTTATTACATGATGGATTACCCAGCTGCCTCGGTATGGAGCTTTTCATTATAGCATTTATTCTTTTTAATTACTTAGTTGGTGCTGCAGGTTATTGATAGACTATTGATATTGATTCCTAGGGGGGGGAACTGCCATGCCTGGGAGATTAACTAAATGGGTGAGGTTGGGGAGGGAAGGTGAGGTGAGGTAGGGTGGGAGGTGGGGAAAAATTTTTATGCTACACATTATTGCATTTTAAAGAAAAACTGCAACTCATATAGTACATATTGCAACATTCCCCTTTGGATGTGTTTCTCTCATACAGACCTAAATCTAACTTAATCTAGCCTAACCTAACCAAACCTAACCACATATAACCTAACCTAACCTAACCTAATCGAACCCTAGGCTAACCTAACCTAACTTAATCTAACCAAACCTAACCTAGACTAACCAAACCTAGACTAACAAAACCTAGACTAACCAAACCTAAACTAACCTAACCTAATCTAATCT
This sequence comes from Cancer borealis, assembly GCA_036785275.1. Classification (NCBI taxonomy): domain Eukaryota; kingdom Metazoa; phylum Arthropoda; class Malacostraca; order Decapoda; family Cancridae; genus Cancer; species Cancer borealis. Next base: position 21,029 of record JAXIVD010004405.1, on the reverse strand, counting down.
AACCTAACCAAACCTCACCTAATACCCTTCCATACAAACATAGAAGCGTTATAGCGAGACACACACGTTCTCTCTCTCTTATTCCTTATTTCCCTTCTGCTTTCCCTCCCGGCCTGTCACCCGCTCCCTCCCTCCCTCCCTCCCTCCCTCCCTCCCTCCCTTGCACGGTCGGTCGAGGGCTCCCGTCACACCGATAGTGCCACACATTTCACTATTTACCGGAGCGTTTCGGCCGCCACCTCTTATCCCTCACGGCGTGTGTAGGTCGATGCCAGTAATCCGTTTCTGGAACAGGTTTCCACGAATTTTATACATACATTTTTCCTTTATTTTTTCCTTTTTTTTCTGTTTTTTTTTTTTTTTTGTGTTCATGGTAAGAGATGGAGCAGCGAGGAGATGGAGGGTTGAGGGGCCAAGGGAGGGAAGGAAGGAGGGTAGGGTATGGTAGGGTAGGGTATGGTAGGGGAGGGTCACTGTGTTGCTTTTTTTTGGTGTTTCTCTGACTCAGTATATAGTGTTGCAAAGTCGTATTAGTGTTCAGCTACATTTTCCTGCCTCTACTATTTTTTTTTTTTTTTCTTTTTTCTTTTTCATCTTCGTTACTTTTTCTTATCCTTCCTTTCTGTTTCCCACACTCATTCCACCTTTTCTCTCTCTTCATATCACGTTGCTTGATCTTTTTTTTTTTCACCTGCCTTTCATCCTTTTCTTCTTTATTTGTACTTTTTATTTCCCTTTCTCTACGTCTTTCCTCCTTTCTCTCCCTCCTTCCTCCATTCTCTCCCTCCTTCCTCTTTTCTCTACTTCCTTCCTCTGTTCTCTTTCTCCTCTCTCTCCCTCCTTTCTCCTCTCTCTCCCTCCTTTCTCCTCTCTCTCCCTCCTTCCTCCTTTCTCTCCCTCCTTCCCCCTTTCTCTCTCTCCTTCCCCCTTTCTCTCTACCCCAATTTAAGGTTCAGACTTGCATATTACATTCCCACACAGCCATAATATTAGTCTTTTTTCCACCTACGCCTCCAGGCCTTGACATTT
>JAXIVD010004405.1:0-15000 GCA_036785275.1 Cancer borealis | reverse complement strand
CCTCACACTGAAAAGGTTGCCGACTCCTGGAATACAAGATATTAGTATAGAGGATATATAGATAGAGTAACCGCTAAGATAGACTGTAGAAGCAGCTTGAGCTTACCGTGAGGCAGTTATTGTTGCTACAGACTCATCCTTCCTTCTACCACCACGTGGCACCACCACCACCACCACCACCACCACTACCACTGTTACATCAGCATTTTCCTCTTCTTCGTATGATCGGTGGTGAATGTAATATAGTGATGACGTGTTTTTCGTGATTATGGTGCCACTGTTAGGTATTGGTAATGGTGATGACACTGCTAATGTTATTGATGTTGGTAATGATGGTGATTTATAGCAATTGGTGTTGAGCGGAGAGGTGGTAAAGAAATGTCATCACCACTGACATTGTTATAATCGTTGTCGTAATGGTTATGATTTTGTAAAGATAATGGTGGTGATGGTGGTGGTGATGTGGTGGTTGTGTTAAATGTGTTTGCAATGGTGGTGTGGTTGTGGAGGGTGTGTGTGTGTAAAGGGGTGAGTTATGGTGACAGTGGTATTTGTTTGCGGTGGTGATGGTGATGGTGGTGATAGTGGTGGTGATGGCGATGGTGGTGGTGATGGTGTTGGTGGTGGTTGATTGATTGATTAATTGATTGTTTATTGCCCCCAAAAAACAGATTTACATAGAAAATAAGTAATATTAACTATTATTGGGGTATTATCCCGCTGAGAAATGATAAACATGTAAATGAAATGTATGTAGAGGGCAGCAATATTTAATCCTATAAAGATACATAACATTATTACACTACTTCTTTAGGTAACACTATCCTTATGATGAACGGTATTAATATCAGAAGCTACATCACTACTATAAATACAAAGGAAGTATAAAACCATTGTATTAAACTGTAAGGCCTTGACTTAGATTATTGAACAAATACTTTTTCACTCTACTTTTAAGCGTATTGAAATAACTACCACTTTTAATGACGTCAAGTAATGTGTTCCAAACTTTAGGACCAACACAGTGTACTGAAAACGTGTAAAGTGTTGTTCTTGCTTGTCAACATATCAAATGAAGATGCTTTTCACGAGTACCTTGGCTATGGCGGAACACATTAAATATTATGTTATTGGGATCATTATTATTAGCATTTGGACAACATAGATGATAGGTAAACATTTGTGGTGGTGGAGGCTGTGATGGTGATTTTAGCGTTAATACGTTTGTCTGTTGTTTTGTTGTGAAGTGATAGTGATGAATAATTGATGGTGATGCTCGTTCTGGTGATGCGTGTTGAGGACAAAAGTACTGGGAGAGAGAGAGAGAGTGAGAGAGAGAGAGAGAGAGAGAGAGAGAGAGAGAGAGAGAGAGAGAGAGAGAGAGAGAGAGAGAGAGAGAGAGAGAGAGAGAGAGAGGGAGAGAGAGAGAAAAAAAAATTCAATGGCCAGCTTAGTAGAAATATTAAGCTAAATGTTCACTATATAAACGAACCCCCTCCACCTTTCCCCCCCAACACACACACACACACACACACACACACACACACACACACACACACACACACACACACACAAACACACACAGTCAAGCTTTACCCAAAACCCCAATTCTACTCTCGTTATATACTCCATCAGTTCAGTGGTGGCGATACAATACTTTATATTAGTAACTATGGGTGAAAATACACACCATAGCCATTACCATATAAACCTCCCAACGAGAGAATCATAGATATTTCACTGAATATCTAACTAACCTTCGTATGGGCATCATTATCCCTTTTCGTAAATCATTATCAATTTATGCAGCGTAATAGATTAATGGATTTTCAGCTCTTTTTATTTTTTTCTTCTAATTTATTATTGTGTCGAGTACATTGTTAGTTGTCAGGGTGTGGTGATGTATGGGAAGGACTGACTGTATCCAAATAGTACATGGTTGTTGTTGTTGGTGGTGGTGTTGGTGGTGGTGGTGGTGGTGGTGGTGGTGGTGGTGGTGGTGGTGGTGTGCTTGTCATAGGTCAGTCGTGTCATTGTTTTCCACCCCTCCATCCCTCCCCCTCCTCCTCCTGCTCCCCTTCATAACCCCCCTCCCCATCCCCACTCCCCCAATAATCATCATTAGTCATCGGGGTGAGGCCTGATTTATTTATGTTTCCCTAAAGTTGTAATGTGTGGGAGATATTTTATTAATTGGCTACTGCGTGTGTGATTATTATTATTATTATTATTATTATTATTATTATTATTATTATTATTATCATTATTATTATTATTATTATTATTATTATTATTATTATTATTATTATTGTTATTATTATTATAGATACGTTTTCTCTTCTCCTACCAATAGATATCGGTGACGGGTTAAGTTTTAGACACTGACTGACGCAAGCCTTATACAAGGAAGGGAGGGAGGGAGGGAGGGAGGGAGGGAGGGAGGGAGTGAGTGTCTTAAGTAAGGTGTCAATCCACGTCAGTCACTCACTATATGATGAACTCCACTCCCTATGAACCTTGAATGTGATCCTCCAGCCAACACCTCCATTACGTGAACCATTACCACAATCACCACCACCACCACAAGGACCTTCACAGCCTATCCTACCAACAACTAACTCAAGGTAATTTAAATTTTTCTCTCATTTTGTTTTCCAGACACTCTTGTTGGTATTCTTTTATTTATTTAACTCATGCCACACCGAATAGTTCTCTTGACAGCCGCTGGAGGGAACGGGCTACGTATTGGCAGTCTGTGGTGTTCTATCTATTGCACGTGTCTGTTGTTGAGCTCATAGTGGCTGGTGTGACATGGCTGACCCTCGATGTGTTTGTTACGAAGGGCTCAGGCCACTAGTGTTAGTGTTCTCTTTTAAAAATGAGACCCTGGATTATTTTGTACACGAAATATTTATCATAGCATCTGATTGACCCTTAGAAATGAATGAGTTAATGAATGGATAAGGAATGGCTTTATTTTGTTCGTCTCTTACCCTCCCTCATCACCCACCCTCCCCCGATCCCTTTACCTCCCACCTGCCAACCGCACACAAAAACACACTCAGCTAATAACATGTTTCCGGCCGCAGGGTCTGTTAATTAAGAAACACTGCCCTTGTTAATGCAAATAATTATCAGATTCAGATGTATTTCCACTAAATAAGCTTAATTGATTGGAACAAAAGATGATTCAACGTTACTCTGTTCTCCAATGCTAGAGTTATGATGAAACTCCTGATATGATAACTCAAGGCCATGATGATGAAAGTGCAGAGTCATCCGTCAAAAAAAGAAAATGTTTATTAGTAGTGTGGAAAGCTAGAAAAAAAAAGTAAATTAAAATACAAGTCTATACTCACGTTACATGAGACAAAGCTTACTGTATTATCATGGCAAAATAGTATGCTGTAATTACCTTTGTCTATTAAAAAGCAAAATTTTTTGTGAGGGAGAAAAACAAATGTAATGCATTAACGTGATATATAAATGTGTGTATGTGTGTGTGTGTGTGTGTGTGTGTGTGTGTGTGTGTGTGTGTGTGTGTGTGTGTGTGTGTGTGTGTGTGTGTGTGTGTGTGTGTGTGTGTGTGTGTGTGTAGTCTAAAACCACGTGTAGTATTTACGTACCATAAGCTATTATTTTCCATCTGGTTGTATTTTGTTTTTTTTGACGTCATTAAAACGAAACATCGCATTCAAAACACTTCAGTATCTGGTCATTTTCAATTTTTTATCACGCCAAGTTTGAGGAAATGTTCTGACTCACACTTTTTTTTTTTATTGTTTTTTGTGTTTCCAATGGTTCTGTTTGCCACTAGTTCATAAAAGATGAATGGATTGGAAACACAACAACAACAACAACACACAACAACAACAACAACAACAACAACAACAACAACAACAACAACAGCAAAAACAACACACAACAAACAACAAACAACAAACGACAAACAACGAGTATACGACCAACAACAACAACAACAACAACAATAACAACAACAATAACAACAACAACAACAAAGAACATGCAAGTGAAATAAACACCACAAAGTGCTCAGGAATACTCGATGCGTTGGATAAGTAACGGACGGACAAACCCACTTTATGAATGTGAAAGCATAAGTCTGTCTGTCTGGTATGAAGTGGTAGGCTCTCGCTAAACAAAACAAAACATCAAAAGAAATAATCTGTCTACCTCTTTATCTGAAGGGAAACTATTTTAACCAACATTTTCCAACTAGCTTTTACTTTTAGATCGCAACCTTTGAAAGACTTACAGAAAAATGCAAACAGAAAACGGAAATGGAAAGAGACGAATTTAGCATAACCTGGAAATATAAGAAAAGCAGGTTGGGGAGAAAATAGAAAACCTGTATATATTCGGGGCATGGAAAGGTCATGCTATTTGTGAAAGTGACAACAGATGGACAGTTAGGTTGACAGAATGTCAGTCCAGGGGGTAGAAATCGGTGCCAGGGTAGACGGAGGACAGGACAAAGAGACGAGATTAGGAAAGTTTCGGGAGTGAATTGGAGCAACAACAGCGAACAGCAGAGGAGATGGGTGGAGGAAGTTGGGAGAGGCCTTTGTCTTACAGTGGGCCAGTGATAGCTGTCAGTGATGATTGATTATAATGGACACCCACATACACCCACACACACCCACACACACACACACACACACACACACACACACACACACACACACACACACACACACACATGTTCAGTATCTTCACCGTAAAATCTAACAATAATCGTCAACATAACTTATTGTATAAAAGTCGAAGGGATTCCTCGTCCTGCCTTGAAATCAAAGTGAGGTTCAGGTTAGTGTTAGTGACGTGATGACGAAGAATCTTGGGGAGTCTTGTAGTGGCAGCTTGTGTATAGAGGGTAAGTTTTATATAATACCTTTTAACTAATCGATACAGTCTTTCATATCAGTGTCTTCTTACGGTTGATGGATTCCGAATGTTTCTTATATACATATTTTTTGCAACCATTTATTATTGTAAGTTTTTTTAAAATTTTATTTATCATATTCTAACTTCTATTTCACTATAATCTTTAGTCGTGAATGTTTGCTATCTATTCCTCTCTTAGTATTGTATTCTCACTTCACCCTTTCCTTTCCTCTACCTTCTCCTTCCCTCCTTCCTTCCTTCCTTCCTTCCTTCCTTTAACCACCACCACCCTCTTCCCTCCCTCATTACTCCCTTGCTTCTCCACCCCAACTCCTTAACCCTCCTCTACTCCTCCACTTTCCTCCTGCCTCCCCATTCCTCTCGCCTCCCCTGCTTCGATGAGGCCTAGCAAGACATTCCATGTGAAATGTGGGGCAGGTAATTGGTGCAAAGGACCCGCTATTACCATGTGGATTGCGAGCGAAAAGTTGAGGCCGAGACAGAGAGAGAGAGAGAGAGAGAGAGAGAGAGAGAGAGAGAGAGAGAGAGAGAGAGAGAGAGAGAGAGAGAGAGAGAGAGAGAGCACCCCCTCTTTCCCCCCTAACACACAAAGACGGACGAAGCAAGCCAATTCGAAGTGAACCTCTAGAGACCAAGGCTTCGTCAGGCAGTGAGGGTTTTGGCGGATCTGTGTCCACTACCTGTCTACTACCTGTCTAGGCTTTCCGATGGAGCAGGAGGAAGAGGAGGAGGAGGAGGAGGATAGGGGTCGTGGTAGTGATGATGAAGAAAAAAGGATGAAGAGGAGGAGGAGGAGGAGGAGGAGGAGGATGAAGGTAAGGGTTAGAGAAAGGACAGTAAGAGAAAAAAAAGGTCATTTAGGTAGAGGAAAAAGAAGAGTAAAAAGAAGGAAGAGCGGATGGTTGAAAGGGAGGACAAGGAGGAGGAAGAAAAGTGGAAAACAAAATGGAGGTGAAGAAAAAAATGTAAAAAAGGAGAATGGAGGAATGAAAGGAATATAAGAGGATGATGATGATGATGATGATGATGATGATGATGATGATGATGATGATGATGATACTGACGATGTTGGACAAAGAGGGATGACGAGAAATTGATGGCAGCAAAGAGGAAGAAGAGGCATGAAAAGAAAGAATGATTAGGTAATGACGGAGAACGAACACAAGGGAACAGAAGAGAAGGAGGAGGAGGAGGAGGAGGAGGAGGAGGAAGAGGAGGAGGAATAATAGGAAGAAGAAGAAAAACAGAAGAAGAAGAAGAAGAAGAAGAAGAAGAAAAGGATCAAGAGAAAGAATGAATGAATAAAAAAAACCCATGAAAACGAACAAGAATGAATAATTTAAAAAAAACTAAAAAAAATAGAAGAAATATAACAAGGATAAAAAAAACTAAAAAAAATAGAAGAAATATAACAAGGATAACTGAAAAAAGGATTAAGAAAAGAAAGAAAAAAAATGAAAATAAATAATAAACAAACACGAACAATTTTTAAGAGTATAAGGAATCGAAACAAAAATAAGAAAAACGATTAGAAAGAAAATGAAAAAAAAACAAAAAAAACTAAAACAAAAAGAGTTCAAAAAATCGAAAAAATAAAAGAAAAGGATGAATTTGAGGAGGAGGAGGAGAAGGAGAAAAAGGAGGAGGAGGAGGAGGAGGAGGAGGAGGAAGAGGAAGAGGAGGAGAAAACGACGGAGAGAAAGAATGGCCAGTAAGTAATCCGCCTTTAAGCCAATGCATTACCACCGTCACCACCCGTCGGTCACAGGTCCTTGGAGACACGCTTGGAGACACCCTTGGAGGCACCCTTGACAAAACCAGTGTGACGCTTATACGTGTCTGTGTGTGTGTGTGTGTGTGTGTGTGTGTGTGTGTGTGTGTGTGTGTGTGTGTGTGTGTGTGTGTGTGTGTGTGTTTAGTACCTTCCCTTACTCTGAATTCGAAAGAGTATTGGTAAGACAGACATAGTTGAGGTTAATACTGGAGACTTAAGTATAATGAAAGTTATGTCTCCTAGATGGCGTTGTTGTAGTGTCCTATGTATCCCTCTTGTGACTCATTAGGTGAGGTACTACACTGTTAGTTAGTTAGGATCGTCCCCTCCACCCTCAAAGGCTTTCTTTCTTCAAGGCCTCCGTTCTGTGGCCACTAGGTAAAGTTTTTTTTCTTCTTCTTTTTTGATGTTGTTGGGAAGGAGCATGAAGTTGGTGGTTCGAGTGAGCTTCTTGACCAGGGATTGTGTCAAGTCAGCTGCTCTCTCTCTCTCTCTCTCTCTCTCTCTCTCTCTCTCTCTCTCTCTCTCTCTCTCTCTCTCTCTCTCTCTCTCTCTCTCTCTCTCTCTCTCCCTCTCTCTCTCTTGTCAAAACAATATAACTATACAGAATTATACAACATTTTGACATGGTAACTCTTAGTTTGTTTTTGGAATACAGTTAGAAGCTGCTCTTACTTATTTAATTTAGGTCAGCAGATTTAATTTTGACCTGCCTCTGTGTGTGTGTGTGTGTGTGTGTGTGTGTGTGTGTGTGTGTGTGTGTGTGTGTGTGTGTGTGTGTGTGTGTGTGTGTGTGTGTGTGTGTGTGTGTGTGTGTTAGGAAATAATTGTAAACATTTTCGAGACTTTCACTTACAGAAAAAAATAAATGTATACCAATCCATTGCCTCTTGATTCCTCCCTCCGTTTTCTTCCTTGTTTAAGCGTCACTTGTATAAATAGTACGATGCCAAAACAGTCATTCCCATCCCTGCTTCTATCATATTATTATTATTATTTTTTTATATATTATTATTATCTTTTTTTTTTTACTGTGTGGTGACCAGTTTATCGTATCGTTCTTCTTGTGATGATATATAGTTATTTTTATAGGGTTGGTAGCGTGTTCTGGCCGTGTCATTTGTGTGGTAATGCGGCTCGATCCACCGTCACTTTTTAGGATTCTCTTCATAAAGTGTGATATAAAAAAAACTTCACGCCTCCAGTTAGTTGTCTTGCTCTCCCTGTTCTCTGTTTATCTCTGTCAGTTTCTTTCTCAGTGCGCCTTACAAGATTCTGGCCGACCTTTTGTGTTTGCTCGACTGTCTTCTTCGGATATTCTAGATACATATTCCAGTGTGTGTGTGTGTGTGTGTGTGTGTGTGTGTGTGTGTGTGTGTGTGTGTGTGTGTGTGTGTGTGTGTGTGTGTGTGTGTGTGTGTTTCTTTTTCAATATTCCAACCGCCACACACACTCTCTCTCTCTCTCTCTCTCTCTCTCTCTCTCTCTCTCTCTCTCTCTCTCTCTCTCTCTCTCTCTCTCTCTCTCTCTCTCTCTCTCTTTCTCTCCGTCTTAATTGCTTTCGTAGTGATGTTCTCCATGCTGATTGATATCGAAACTATATTAACACGGTGCTATCAACATCTTGGGATCGCAAACACTGAACAAGAAAAAGAAAACAAGGAAGGAAGACTATTTCGAGGAAGAGAGAGAGAAAAAAATAAAAGTAGAGGAAAAAGTTGATGTAGAAATTTAAAAAAAAAAGGAAGAAAGGAAAGAGTAGGAAGGAGAATGAGCCCTGCCTGGTCCCTGCATCCTTTAGCGTGACACGAATCTCCCACACGCACGTTCGGACAAGTGTGGCAGGCAGGCAGGCAGGCAGGCAGGCAGGCAGGCAGGTAGGCAGGTAGGTAGTGTGTTGGTCCCACGTAGAGCACCACCTCGGGCCTAACGTGTACACATTTCACACCGACCGCGCGCGTGGACAACAGAAACATTTATGGTTCACGACACCCTCTCCCACATTAGCAATTTTCCTCTTTATTATCCCTGGAATATGGATTGTACTTGAGTTATTGGCGGGAGGAAATACTGGGTCAGCTTTGTTAGTGGGTGAGCAAAATATATCATGTAAGGATAGCTGTGTTTGTCGTGGAAATATATATATACCAGCAGGTGCGTAAGGAATCGAAGAAAACAAATGAAGAAAAGGATTATAAGAAAGAATGAAAGAAAATACACAAAAAAACAAATCAAAACAGTTTAAAAAGTCGAAAAAAATACGAGAAGGATGAATTTGGTGGGTAAGATGGTGACGGAACGCTTGAGAAGTAAGGGAAAGGGGAAAGTAAATGCTGCTTCACTTTCTTTTTCTTCTTTTTCTTGTCCACCTAACACTCCCTTTTGTATTGTTGTGAGCATGTCCTCTTTAGTGTTATGATATCCACACGCACAGTAATGGTGGTGGAGTTGTATGTATGTACGTTCGTCTGGCTCGTGTGTGTTGTGTTGGGTTTCGTATCCTGTTTCCGTGTATGTATGTGGTGGGTTTCTTGGGTATTTTCTTTTTTTCAGCTGCTGCCGTGATCGTATCCTTACCCTCCTCCATCCTTACCCCCATCTCTCTCTCTCTCTCTCTCTCTCTCTCTCTCTCTCTCTCTCTCTCTCTCTCTCTCTCTCTCTCTCTCTCTCTCTCTCTCTCTCTCTCTCCACAAGTTACTCTTTCCTGTACATAACGTGGCATCATGCTCGCCTCACAGGACTCCTCTACCTTTTCGTGATGCTGTTCCTGTTCCGGTTGAAAGTTCCTTCCTATAAGAGTACAAGGAACAGTAACAGTGCGAAAAACAAAAATACCACAGAAAGTAGACACAAAAAAAGTATCAAAGAAAGTTTCAAATACTGATTTTTATAAGATATATTTTATAATGAAGAACTTACTGAATATTATTAAATAATCATAATCCTTTAATCATAATCAAATTTAAGAGTGATTGTGTGCTAATAAAGGGACTCATTATGGTAATAATAATAATAATAATAATAATAATAATAATAATAATAATAATAATAATAATAGTGATAATGATAAAAATAATGATGATAATAATAGTAATAATTATATGAACAACAGCAAAAAAAGAATAGATTTCTATGCAGAAGGCGCCACTCTAAGTGTGCAAGATCGATAAATAGCTGTGCACTTATTCGCCATTAGATGCGAATCAAAAAAAGCTCCAAAAATGTGACCCAACCGACGTACTCTGTTCACTTAATTACTGAGCATGTTTTGTGTTCTGGGTCAACGTGCCATGATGATTTAGGGTTGATAAAACAATAATGTCAATTGCGTATAATTTTAGTCGTACCGGTACCGGGAAAAAGTATCAAAATGGTACTTTTGTACCGTCACTGGGAACCATGACAGCTTCTGCTTGCATAATGTACAATGTATAATGAGTATAATGAGGGAAGATTAATACTGGGGAACTAGTAAGCTTAATTTCAAGTGTTTCAAAAGCTTGTCGTTGAGCTGATCTTCAGGTGAAGGTTGTCTTTCTTTAATGAGGATGTTAACGAATTGTCTGTAATATCCTGTTAATGCTGCGGAAAATTCTGGACACCTTGGACTGTACTGTTCTTAATCCATGTCTATGCAGAGAAGCGTCAAGTGTTGCAGGGTCACGGGTTGTCGGAAAAATGGATGTTAGGAGGGTGGGCGGGTATTAGGATGGGTAGACTGGCAGTGCGTGTTATGGCGAGTGTTAAGGTGTTAGCGTGGGCGGTGCTGCGGGCAGTGAGGGCGGCCTGCAGAGAGGTGTTGAGGGCTGCCGAGGCCCCTATCACCTGGCGACGGGGACCCTTGAGTGCCACGGTGTAGGCCTCACGGTCCGGGGCGGGCGGCACCGTCACGGCCACGTCGGGGTACTCCTTCAGGAGTGTCCTGAGGGTGGCGCCAGCGGGGCCCACCACGTCACGCCGCTGCCGTGGTGTGACTGCCAGCTGGGCCTCGATCACCTCCCCCTCGTGCAGCAGGGCCTTGAGGCGCGCCACGGTGTTGGCAACCTGCTGGGTGGGGGCCGCGCACACTGACGGTGTCCGTCACTGCGTCCAGCGGCGGCGGCACCGTCACACGCACTCCCGGGAATTTGTGATGCACTTGCTTGAGCGTGGCGCCGCGCGGCCCCACGATGCAGCGCCGCTGGTGAGGCGCCATGGCCAGCGTGGTGTTCAGCACCTCCTGCTTCCACGAGGCTCCAACACTGTTCGGTGCCGTCTTCGGGGCGCGCCGAGTGTTCCTGCGTGGAGCATGCGTAGCTTTCTTGGCTGCAGCAAGAGCGGCCTGCACCTCCATAGGCTGCATTGCCTTTTCTTCGCTCACAGGGGGCAAGGTCTTCTGCTTCTGTGGTCGCTTCTTCTTCCTGCAGGCCACGGCCCAGCCCTCCGTGGGGGCGTCAGGGTCCTGGCCGTGCACGTGCATCACGGCAAACATCAGACCCACATCTGCCTTGGTCCTGCATGGCTTTCTTTTTATTCTGTCTCTTGTTTTGTTCCTTTCCCACAGCCTCGGTGGCAGCGTTCTTGACGTGAGACTCATGTGGGAGTGTCATTGCCTCCTCCTCCACACTCTCCTCGATGGCGTCCTCTTGACCTGCTTGGCGGTGTGTCAGGTTGGTTGGTCCCTTAGAGTGTATCCGCAGTTTGGACCACTTAACCTCCTCTTGGTCGGGGATGATGCCTTCTTCCTCGTCGCAGCTAACGTATTCTTCGTCTGTGTTGCTATGTTCTTGTTCCTCCGCCTCGTCGGTAACACTCTTCCTCGGTCACACTTTGGTTCTCTTCCTCGTCACAGCTAACGTATTCTTCGTCCGTGTTGCTGTGTTCTTGTTCTTGCGCCTCGTCAGTAACATCCGCTTCCTGTTCCTCATCAACGTGATCGCATTGTTCTCCTCCTGACAGTGACTTGCGATGCCACATAACAACCTTTCCTTCTTCTTTTACTTGGAGGATAAAGGTCTGAGTCGCAGGATCATCGGTCAACAGTAGGCGAAGGAAGTCCTGTAATCTTACGAAGATGACATACTTTCCTCTGCGGTGCCACGTGACACTCACCTTCACCCTGGCCTCAAAGGAGCTCCATTGGGCCTTCAGGAGACTTTTCATGTCTAGTGTTGCAAGGCGCGACGTAGCGCGTCGCGCCCCTTCACCGGCCTTCACCTTTTTGAAGGTGAATAACCCCACCTGTTTGTACCGGGGTACATCGGAAAGCCAGAAGATGGATCCTGGCTTCTCGACGGAAAGCTTTACCTTCCTGGGATACTCCCGCGCCTCCTCGGTCTCCAACATGCAGTCAAGTCAATAGCCAGCCAGTCAATAGCAACACACAGCCTTGGCCAGCCAGTCAATAGCAACACACAGCCTTGGTCAGCCAGCCAATAGCAACACAGCCTTGGTCAGCCAGCCAATAGCAACACACAGCCTTGGTCAGTCAGCCAATAGCAACACACAGCCTTGGTCAGCCAGCCAATAGCAACACAAGGATATGGTGAGGTTGGATTTGAGGGAAGAATTATATTTTGATTAAAAATATGAGATTTATGATGATATATATATATATATATATATATATATATATATATATATATATATATATATATATATATAAATATCAAGATAGGTATATCTATCTCTCACTCTCTTTCTCTCTCTCTCTCTTTATATATATATATATATATATATATATATATATATATATATATATATATATATATATATATATGTATATATATATATATATATATATATATATATATATATATATATATATATATATATATATATATATATATATGAAAATAGGTAGAATCCTGGCTGCTGTGTTCGTGAAGGTCCTATGTGCTCCCTTCTATTCTGCAGGTGCTTCCATCTCTATACTTGGACGATGCTGCTTTTTTTCTTTTTTTCTGGACATCGGCAGTGTTACGTGATGGGAAGGAAGGAACTGTGTGTGTGTGTGTGTGTGTGTGTGTGTGTGTGTGTGTGTGTGTGTGTGTGTGTGTGTGTGTGTGTGTTTTCAGGGGTGTGGATGGAGTGAGTGTACGCGTGTGGCAGGGCGTCGATGGGATACTGTTTCGGTTCAGAGGGAAATTTCTAAGCGAGAACTGTACGGACCCTGCACTTTGCTGTAGTGTTCCCCCCTTTACCTTCCCTTCCCTCTCTTCTTCCTCTATTCTCCCTTGTTCTCTCTCTCTCTCTCTCTCTCTCTCTCTCTCTCTCTCTCTCTCTCTCTCTCTCTCTCTCTCTCTCTCTCTCTCTCTCTCTCCAATTGCAAGCGTACTAATATATTTATGTTTCCTTTACCAGAATTAGTCCGTCCTGACAAAGAATCGCACGAATTGATCACAAAGTACTGGTCTTCTGGATTAATGTGAATTATTATTTCACTATGGATGGATTGGAGACAAGAGAAAGTATACATTTTAAACTATACTAATATAAAATCCAGAATTAGTCTCATTTTACGCAATATCTGGAAAGGTGATCCGATCGCCTCTGAATAATATGAGGTGATTATCTAAATGGTGTATCGATAACCATAAAAAGCCACCGGAGTGTCAATTAGTGCGACTCACGTTCTTGAAGTAGTAACTGAGATGATGTACCGTGTGCCAGCCTCTATGGGAAGGATACACTCACCTACCTTCGACTAACAATGGCTTAACTATGCACACAAAGCTCTTCTTCACGTACGAACTGTAAACTTCCTTCATTTGATTATTTTTAAGTGATGTTCTGTGTGTGTGTGTGTGTGTGTGTGTGGTGGGGGATGTGGTGACTGCAGGGCCTCAAGAAGCAGTGTATTTATAATTGAATTGGTCCTGAGTTAGGTGACGCAAAAAAATGCCGCTGTATGACGATGACGAGGACTATGAGGACGATGAGGTGACGATGACTCTGAGACACACACACACACACACACACACACACACACACACACACACACACACACACACACACACACACACTGTATATAGCGGATAAATATTCCTTAATGATTCCGTGACACTATGTAAACTTATTCTAACATACATAATGAATACGTTAAATAGAACAATGTAGAGTCTCAATAAAAGTGTATTATAATAATTCCTCAAGGATATAATATGCTGAATGAAAACATGAAGGAAAATAAAAATAGACGTCACATTTAATACGTAATATCTTGGCAAATATATAATGAAAATGAGTAGAAATTTCATGCAATATTAAGAGTGAGAGAACGAGGTTATACATTATTAATACTGCAATCCGCGACATGACCTTCACTGAACTGTGCTATAGCAAATTGCCCAAAAAAAAAAAAAAAAAAAAAAAAAAAAAAAAAAAAAAAAAAAAATGTTGAGAGACATTAAAATAGTAACTGCTGAGACTAGGAAGATAAAGACAGAAATATTAAAAAATGGCTTATCCTTATCATCGACAGCCATTACTACTCCAGGGAAAGAGAAATACCTCTATCCAAAGAATTCAATACAATGAAAACCTAAGTTGAAACCCTAAACAAATAAAACCTAGACAGATAGAAACAGTAATGAAAGTGTAGTTTTGTGTGTGAAATAACGAGATATGAATAATATTAACATACGTGATAACAAGAAGCGAAATGAAACCATATGAGCAACATTTAGCAAATATTACGTATACGTGTGTGTGTGTGTGTGTGTGTGTGTGTGTGTGTGTGTGTGTGTGTGTGTGTGTGTGTGTGTGTGTGGTGGGTGGGAGGAGGGTGAGTGTCTTAGGTGACAACATAGCAAATGGACACTATTTATTATAATGTTTCGTATACATCAACTGGACAAGTCGATGCATACATAGTAACAGCATTGCCGTACCATAACACACACACACACACACACACACACACACACACACACACACACACACACACACACACACACACACACACACACACACACACGGATGACTCACCCAATATGCCCAGACGATAGTTGATGGTGACGACGATGACTCTCCCAATGGCGGCCAGTACGGATCCATCATACAGGCTGGACGACCCCCACTGATACGACTCACCGTGCACGTACACCACCACTGGGTACGCCGCTGCCGTGCTCTCTGGGGGGGGAGAAGGAAGATAGAGTTATTGACATGGATATAGGTAGATATGTAGGTATGGTGGATGGTATGTGTGTGTGTGTGTATATGTGTGTGTGTGTGTGTGTGTGTGTGTGTGTGTGTATGTGTGTGTGTGTGTGTGTGTGTGTGTGTGTGTGTGTGTGTGTGTACATACCATAACCTCT
>JAXIVD010004404.1:32500-36320 GCA_036785275.1 Cancer borealis | reverse complement strand
GTTCATCCCAAATTTTTTTGCTGGCCACAACATGTCCCGAGAAATTAAGAGTTCCCTTAATTTTTCTGGGATGCCGAATAGACACACACACACACACACACACACACACACACACACACACACACACACACACACACACACACACACACCATGACTGGGTTAGCAATACACTTTTTAACAATATACATTTAATTCAATAACAACAATGAATATAACACATCACAGCACATATTAAGGCACATTAATATATAATATTTGACAAACTCTATTAAGAACAGGCTGGGAACACAGAATAAATAGGTGAATACATTATAATTACACACACACACACACATACACATAAGGGGTTAATTTTTGCTATGATAAAAAAAGGGAAAAAAGTCCTTAGTTTTAAATATAGAAACAAACTATCATTATTACTATTATTATTGTTATTATTATTATATTTTGTTTTGTTTTATTTCACTCAGTAAGAATATAAAAGGAAAATAGATAGAAAGTAAGATTTTTTTTCAATTTGCATATAGTTAGCATTCTCTCTCTCTCTCTCTCTCTCTCTCTCTCTCTCTCTCTCTCTGTGGTATTTTAGTGACTAGTTTCAGTAAAATCAGGCAAATCAGGCAATACAACTGACAGATCATAGTGAATAGTGATAATGAGTACTGGTGATAAGATAATGATAGTGAATTAAAGAAAGAAAGGATGTTTTATAAATATATGTAATGATAAATTGTACTACAGTAATAATGATAGGAATAGGAGTAGTAGTAGTAGTATGGAAGTAGAAGTAATAGTAATGATAATAACACTAATTACTACTAGACATAATGATAATAGTACATAATGCAAATGTCACAAAAAGAGTTAAATGACAACAATATTAAGTAAAAACTAATACTTAAAAGGGAAAAAAGTAATAAATATTTTGATAAACAATGTTAAAAAGGAGAAACTTTTTTTTTTATTACACACTTTCCTATACTTTCTTTGCAATGTCTTCCATACACACACAACATAATACACTGAGGCACGGTATTCATTTTTGGCCTTCCATTATATATATATTATACACTTTGGAATCGTAAGGCACATGTTAAGTTGAAAAAGTATATGCAGACACAATTGGACCAGTTTCAAAAGGCTTTCTAACGCGGAATATATATTGTAGTTTCATTTTCAAGTTTTTTGTATTTATTTTTCTTGTGGTTTTGTTGTTGGGTTTAATGTCTTGTTTTATTTCAATTCTATTCATACCGTTTTTGGGTTTTCTATTTTACTTATAAAGCGTTTCAGTAATGATTTTTTTTTCTTCCTGTAAACATTCATTTTTGGGTTTTAAATTATTATGACCACCTTATCTAAGTGTGTGGAGAAGGATTGTGGAGTTGCATGGTATCTAACATAATTATGATGACGGCGGTGGAGTAGTGTCAGGAGGGAAGAACCGGGTTCCTGACGGCAGATCTGACGAAGGAGGGAGAGACCACAAAGCCAGGGTACTCTAGTGTGTTCACCATATGGTCAAGAGTCTCGTGGAAGGGCGAGTAGAGGGAGCAGCGAAGAAAACTGAGCTGCTGCAGGAGGGGGCCAAGACTAGTGTTAGGGAAGGTAATGGCTGAGAAGTGAATAGGCTCAGGAGGGTCGTACACACGGTATAAAGAGGCAGCCACACTTCTCAGCTCTGTGATGTAAGGTCTCCCGACAACGGTGGCAAAGGTGACGAAGTACAGAGCCCCGTAGAAGGTGTAGGTAACCCGCATGAACACCGGTAGTAAGGGACCTTCAATATAACGGAATACAGTATAGAATAACAACCCTCCAGTTATGGCTAGAACCACTAACTCCCATAGACACTCGCCGCTCATCTGGTACTGTCGGAAGGGCACTGGTTCATGGAGGTGTAGGAAGAGCCATGGGGTGCCTCGCTCTACTAGCTCCCCGCGGACAGTCTCATGGCTGAATCTTAGGTATAGGAGTTGATTAAGTGTCTCTAAGAACCCTGAATAAGGCACCATTACATCCCTGATCAGTGTGATGTGTTTGAACCTTGCTACTCTCTGGCCTTGTTTAATGCAGTCTATGAAGTCGTGTCGGATTGTCTCCTCCTTATTGAACAGCTTCCACGTGGTTGTGTTCTCCGCCTGCACCACGGGGTATAAACGTGACAACTGGTGCAGCTCCTCGTAAGACGTCCTGGAGGCATTGCAGATCACCAAGCCGTTGTGGTAAAGAGTTTGAGAGCGTATGTTCCTGTCCACCTCCGTTACCAGCTGCGAGAGTACTTTGTCCTCCTCATACTGCGGCTGTTTGGCAAGTACTATTATAAGGTTGTCTAAAGAGTCCCGCAGAAGAGAGCGATGGAAAGGGAGGGATTCATGCTCGTTTGTGTCCTGCAAGTACTCCTTCACGCCCCTCCGTCGTTGTTCCCTATTCACTATCTCCACCTCCTGGTTTCTGAAGGGATCCTCTTGGTAGAACACGGAGTAGATTTTGTTGCTGCAGAACACAGGCAAGATCACTAACAGCACTGTAAAGTAGAGTAAGGCGAGGAGGAGCTGGTAGCGAGTCATGGTTAATTTTTCTTAAGTGCCCCACGCGTTTAGTTTTATTTGATTGAAACGTTTACTAAACCATTTCCACTTTTAGTCATTGTGATGCTAATTTTCTTCCGCATTGTGCATCTGTAACACGAAACTGTGGATTAGAACATTACATAGAACAGGTGATTTAGGTATAATAGTTGTGACATTATGTAGCGGTGCAAAATAATCAGGTGTTTGAACTTATTTTTATCCAAGGTTACACAAGTGATGCATAATTATGGGTCAGTATTGCAGTTGTTTACTTTTATGGAATATTACTGAATTACAGGTATGGCGAGTGTTGGCAGTGGACGACAGAGGGAGGGTGGAGGGAGGGAGGATAGCTTCTAAGTGCAATCTGTAGTAAATCTATCTTTCAGGTGGTCAGTCACATTCTCTCTCTCTCTCTCTCTCTCTCTCTCTCTCTCTCTCTCTCTCTCTCTCTCTCTCTCTCTCTCTCTCTCTCTCTCTCTCTCTCTCTCTCTCTCTCTCTCGACGTTTGATGCTTACTAGTCAAGATGATAAGATAGTGTTCGTTTATGCGTGCGTGTGTGTGTGTTGCTTTATCTATGTATGTGCCTGTGTACTGGCTTAAAAGTACTAGAATTGAAAGGTCAGTTAACATAATTAATTAAGTGTATCTCCTAATAGTCACCATAGCAACTTTCAAGCGGAGTCAAATTATCTAAAGGTGTTGATTTGGGTTTAAATTTAGCCTCAAGCTGGTTGGCTGAGACAGTGACCCTCGACCTTTGATGGTGTTTGTGCACGTGACTGTAACACACACACACACACACACACACACACACACACACACACACACACACACACACACACACACACACACACACACACACACACACACACACACACCGGGACACTAACTAACACTTGGCATACAACCTTCCTACTTACACATCACAAGCGTTGGCCTTCCCTTCGTCCACACACACACACACACACACACACACACACACACACACACACACACACTCACACTCACACTCACACTCACTGCTTCACGGGCCCCACTCACACTCACACTCACTGCTTCACGGGCCCCTGACGAAGCCCTGGGCGGCATGCACGTTCCTCTGAAGTGCTGTAGGTGTGTTATATCCTCCATGAAACTTAGGTGCACTTGTTGCGTGTTGATTTCCTGAGGGTTATGCACACACATGCTACACACATGGCAACTGAGCCACTGGGAGGAGCGTGAACGGAGCAGACAGCACCTC
>JAXIVD010004404.1:0-27500 GCA_036785275.1 Cancer borealis | reverse complement strand
AGTGTCCTTGTGGGGGCCATAGGTGTTGGTAGAACCATAGGTATCCTTGGGTGGGCCATAGGTGTCCTTGGGTGGGTCATAAGTGTCCTTGGGTGGGCCATAAGTGTCCTTGGGATGGCCATAAGTGTCGGGTGGGCCATAAGTGTCCTTGGGATGGCCATAAGTGTCCTTGGGTAGGCCATAAGTGTCCTTGGGATGGCCATAAGTGTCCTTGGGTAGGCCATAAGTGTCCTTGGGTGGGCCATAAGTGTCCTTGGGTGGGTCATAAGTGTCCTGGTGAGGACCATAAGTGTCCCTGTGAAGGCCATAGGTTTTGGTAGGACCATAGGTGTTGGAATGGGAACCAGCAAGGGACAATCCGCCGGGAGAGGATCCCAGGGGAGGCAGGTAGCCGGTGTCAGGTTCGTGGTACCCTGAAGGCCCGTGGTCCGCACTCTCGCCGGGCAGAGCGAAGGCCGTGTTGGGGGCGTCGTAGGTGTAGCCGTCTGAGCCGCTGGTGTGAGAGTGGCCAGTCAAGTGGGACGGGGAGGGGGCGGGCAGCCCGGATGTCAGGCCCAGCGCGGCGCACGCCAATACCACCACCTGCAGGGAGATAGGGGTGAGGGGATGTGAGGCATGGTGAGGAGAGGTCTTGTGGTGAGAGTGGTGTGTGGTGAGGGTGGTATGTGGTGACGTGGTGTAGTGTGTTATGATGCAGGTAATGTGTGATGCAGGTAGTGTGGTGATGTTGGTAGAATAGTTGTTGGAACAATTTCCAAATTTGTCATCCATAAGTCAAGTCACTCCCAAGAGAGCCGTGTGGCTCTGTGGTACAGTGGTCGGCTCGTCTTCATTGACCTCGTCTCTTCCACGTAATTCTAATCCTCCATGATTTTTGCTTTTCATTATCTCACCACCACTACTACTACTTCTATTACACGTTCAAGAATAACGTAATCTACCATCCTTCACTCTTCATAATTGACGAGGGCTGCAGTAGGTCCTTCAGGAGGAAAGTGTAAACACTGAACACACTGGCGGAAGTGACATCCTGACAACACTCACAGACACTTTTTGGGAGAACTTATCTGAAGGAGTGAACTTTTCTACGTCTCCTTCACACCCTTGTGAACTGTTACGGTAAAACGTCACGGAGAAGTACAGAAGGAGTCACACAGGAGGAGGAGGAGTGTCTGCAGTTGGATGAGTAGTAAAGTCCAAGCAAGGGCGTACCTGGATGAGCCTCATGTTTGTGTGACGGTGAGGCAGAAGGGAGTGACTTCCACATGCACGTTTCTGGTTAATATACCTCCCGCAGTGACGCCATGCATTCCTCAGACACCTTCACTTGCCTCTGGGATAAAATTTCATCATCACTATATTCTTCTTTTTTCCTTGTTCATCCTCGTCTACCGTATGTTCGCCTTTCGTTTTCTTCATAAAAGTATTATAAAATAATGATTTTGTGTGCAGTGAAAGCTAAAAAAAAAAAGTGATCCAGACCTGAGTAAAAAAGTGAATCTATAGAGGTCTATTTGACAAAATAAGAATAACTACTATTTCCACGACTACTACTATTACCACGACTAGTGTTACTAATGTTACTACTTCTATTAAGACTACTACTATTTTATCGGTATGTAGCTGAATTTTTTCCTGTGTGCAGGTGATTTTTATCGCACTCCTGCCTTGCATAGTGTGAGGTCACCCTTGAACAAGATGTAACACCTACTAAGTCCCCCATTCCAGGGTCACAGTGAAGTCATTGGGCAACAGTAGTGGTGGATTGGACCGTGGGCAGATCATCTCCTTAGAGATTTAGGGTTGCACCTACTGGCTTCTGATGGAAGTTTCTGTGATCTTTCCACATCACCTAAGCTAATATTTAAGTTCCTTGGTCATTGGAATGGCGTCTGATTGTCTTTAGACTTAACAGGGAAATATTTGGCGACACATGCTGCTGGACAGGCCTCGAAAGGGTGGCAGGATGTTTTAGGGATTTTGGTTCTCTACCTAATTCGCTGGTATCCTAACCCCCTGTGTTGTGCACCGACAGTTTATGTGTGTGTATATATATATATATATATATATATATATATATATATATATATATATATATATATATATATATATATATATATATATGTATATATATATATATATATATATATATATATATATATATATATATGTATATGTATATGTATATATATATATATATATATATATATATATATATATATATATATATATATATATATATATATATATATATATATAAACGAACCTTCAACAGAAATAACCATATCAATTCCATTTGTACAGAGGAAGATATCGATTTTATGACCTGCAGGGACGACTTTCATAATAAACTCTTTATTTTCAATAGCGTTGTTCTGCATCTCAACCCCGTTGGAGCAGCTCATCTTGGCAAACCACTAAGTAACAAAGTTTTCAATTTTAGGAAAATAAACAATATGCTGTCTCGCACAGCTTCGACTGCATAACAAACACCATACATAGAGAAACCAACGTACATTTTCTTCAAAAACTGTCATGTTTAATGGAAACCATAATACGCGATAAAATAGTGAGTTTCCTAGAAAAAAAAAATTCTGTTTAGGAATACTCAGCATGTCTATAAACCAATGCTCTTGTTTAACGAATATTTTACTTTTATAAGGATGTATTCAACAATAATGACGAGACAAAAGTAGACTTTCAAAAAGCGTTCGACAAAGTTCCCCGGGAAAGATTACTAAATAAGAATTAGACACATGCAAAGATGAGAAAATACCCAAGTGGCTCGAAGACTGGCTTGCCGAAAGAAAACAGCATGTCACATAGACTACACCATACTTGACTGGACACTCGAAATCTGACCTTTTGCAAACAGGCCCTACGGCAGACTTTTAGAAAAATCAAATAAAATAGTTAGAAAGAAGATAGGAACCTCAAATAAAAAGCAAACACTTCAGAGTGATGTAGAGAATATGTTTATGAGCAACAAAAACAAATTAGTCAACGTACGTCATCAGTGGGCGACAATTATTAAATCCTAAAAACCAAGAAAAACACGAAATTTGCAATAATTTCCAGGAATATTGGAATTTCAATCTGAAAACACTTACATGCATAGCCCATGTAGTCTACATTAATATGCAATACCATAGAATACACCATACGTGACTGTGCACTCGAAATCGGGTCTTTCGCAAATGTGTCCTGAGGTGATTTTTGTTTTGTTTTATTTGAATAAAATACTTAAAATCATCATAGAAACCTCAAACAAAAAGCAAATACCTCAGAGTGATGTGAAGAATATGTTTATGAGCACTCAAATGACTGGCCAATCCAGCCATAACCCCAGATCAATCGATATCAATAGCTAGTGTGACCACGCCTTACAGGTTTGTTTTGGTCTTCCTCTGCTTCTTCTTGTGATCTCTTTCGCTTTGATCTAGTCATGCGAGAAGTAAATGCTATATTTGCATCGAATTAAAATTTATATTTGGGTGTTTTCTTGTATTGTCGTCTATCCTATTTTTCTCATACTCATAAAACGTCATTGAAAAAAGAAGTGCAATTTTGTTGTTGTTGCATAACTACTGAATATACGATAGTTTCTCAACTCAGACCTCCTGTGACATCAAGATCAAGATCTAGCCACGAATTGTTGTGAAAAATTCATTCCCAAGCCGATAAAACGATAATATGACATTTGATCACAATCAAATCATATTCAGGAATGGTGATTTCACAATATGTGATGTTTTATTTCAGAAATTTTTGCGTATTTGCCAGAAATTTTTTACTATAAACAATATGCTTTATACAAAACTCCCACACGATTTTTAACTCAAACTTGTAATCTTTATGTTAATTTCCTATTTGCAAAAGTTGTAAAATAATTTTTTAGGTTCAGCCATGGTTCAACAATGATTACTGATTGTAAAGACATGAAATACAATGTCCTAAGTAGAATATGAACTGATATATGAAGTATTATCTGTCATCACTCATAGCAGCGGAATCTATAGATCCTACATGTAATATCGTCTGTCAGCGATTGTCGCGAGTGTCCAGTCAAGTATGGTGTAGTCTATGCATGTCATTATTGGTAAATCATCTAACTGGCGAGTCGTCGTTAGCGGTGTGCCACAGGGCACTGTACATGGCTACGTTGTTTTTCTAATTATGTCAGTGTGTTAAGGTTGATGCATCTTTGTGTTTCCTTAACAAGACTGAGGCAGGAAGGCTGAGTTGTCTGATGAATCCAAGAGTACATCAACATTCGTCATCTACATCAATGTTCAAGTTTACAGACACAAACACATATTAACACACACACACACACACACACACACACACACACACACACACACACACACACACACACACACACACACACACACAGTTTAAACACTTACAGTGAAACAAATCGATCTTATTATTTTTTTTATTTTTACATTTTGTTTATGGGGAAGTAAAAAAAGAATATAAAAGTAAGCAACAAAAAAAAGGAAATTGACTCAAAATCATATTATTTTTCGTACCTTCTAATTTTCTTTTGTTTTGTATGTATATTTTTTGTACGTTGAAAGTGGTTGACTAAAGGTTTGAAAACAAATCTTACCATAAATCATTGGTTAGCATGGTCGGTCGTAGGTAGAAGCAACACTTTCACAAGCTTAACATAACAGCGACCCGTCCTCCTCAACGCGCCTTGCTGAGGTGCGGGAGTTCGATATACACTGCGGCCTCGTTACAGGGGACTCGCTATTCGCGGGGTTGGCTATGCACAAACACACCACCTGACCTTTGCGTACAAGGCGGAGCTTTTAAAGGTCTCCTGGACACACTTGAGGTGCGGTGTTAGTTGTACCCTCCTAGAGGTGAGGGCGAGGAGGGGGACTGATACACGTCAGGGACGGAGGGGCGGTAGGAGGTGGATGGTCCAGGGGCTGAGGATGGGTAGGTGGCGAGTCCGTCATAGAACACCTCGGCTTTGTAACCTGACTCGTGGTCAGCTCTGTAGTTAACATTCTGCGTGCGTCCGTCAGGGAGAAGCACTGAGTATTGCCCCTTCGTCACCTTGCCGTCTGAGTCTTGGTCGTGGCTCTGGATGTTGCCGTTGTACTCATCGGTGACGCCGTAGGTGAAGTAGAATGGCTTCCTGGCCTGGGGTGGGGATAGAGTGAAAGGTTAGGTGGTGGTAGTGGTGGTGTTGGCTTAAAAGGAACGTCATAGTAATAATGATGATAATCATACATTAATGTATATCTTTTCTTATACTTTATCTTGCTGGAGTAATATTTGTTCAAAACTACTAAGAAGTAATTGATAAAATGTATAATAACTTGACGTACTACACCATTACAGTTTATAGGAGAGGAATGGTTAAGTCTACCCTGCAAACCCTGATTTGAGCACACTACTGTTGTGACTTAGTACCGGCCCCCTCCCCCCCCAGTGTGCAGGCCATCTCTCTTGAGGACCTCACTGCATCCCCGCCCACCTACACCACCCTGCCTCGTCAACTCACCTGGCTGTAGCCTCCGCCGCCGCCCACCAGCTCGCGTCCCTCATGCGCTGGTCCACTGCCATATCCACCGTCCTGGTTACCGTATCCACCAGCACCACCAAGACCAACTTGCTGCCCACCATATCCACCGCCATATCCACCATTCTGTCCTCCTGCTCCACCGCCATATCCACCATTCTGTCCTGCTCCACCACCAACACCACCGCCATATCCGCCAGGTCCACCTCCGTTCTGGTCCACATAACCATGACCACCATTGTGTCCTAACCCACCAATCCCTCCACTCTGATAGCCGTATCCACCAACACTGCCGCCACCTACGCCTCCCAAGCCAGTGTTCGGAGTGGGTGTGCCATAAGCATTTGTAGGGAAGTTAGACCCATAGCTGGGACCTGTAGGTGGGCCATTGGGTGTGCCATAGTTAGTGGGAGAGGCAGTGGACCCATATCCTGGACCTGTAGGTGGACCATAGTTATTGGAAGAGGTTGTGGAGCCATAGCTGGGGCCACTAGGTGGGCCATAATAATTTTTGGGAGGGTCATAGGAATTCTTCGGTGGGTCATAGATCGAATGTGGTGTGGTGGGACCATTCGTGTCCTTGTGAGGGCCATAGGTGGTGGTAGGACCATAAGTATTCTTGGGTAGGCCATAAGTATCCTTGGGTGGGCCATAAGTGTCCTTGGGTAAGCCATAAGTGTCCTGGTGAGGGCCATAAGTGTCCATTGGTGGGTCATAAGTGTTCTTGTGGGGACCATAGGTGTTGGTAGGACCATAGGTATCCTTGGGTGGGTCATAAGTGTTCTTGGGTGGGCCATAAGTGTCCTTGGGTGGGCCATAAGTGTCCTTGGGTGGGTCATAAGTGTCCTTGGGTGTGTCATAAGTGTCCTTGGGTGGGCCATAAGTGTCCTTTGGTGGGTCATAAGTGTCCTTGTGAGGGCCATAGGTGTTGGTAGAACCATAGGTATCCTTTGGTGGGCCATAAGTGTCCTTGTGAGGGCCATAGGTGTTGGTAGAACCATAGGTATCGTTGGGTGGGTCATAAGTGTCCTTGTGAGGGCCATAGGTGTTGGTAGAACCATAGGTATCCTTGGGTGGGTCATAAGTGTCCTTGTGAGGGCCATAGGTGTTGGTAGAACCATAGGTATCCTTGGGTGGGCCATAAGTGTCCTTGTGAGGGCCATAGGTGTTGGTAGAACCATAGGTATCCTTGGGTGGGCCATAAGTGTCCTTGTGAGGGCCATAGGTGTTGGTAGCACCATAGGTATCCTTGGGTGGGCCATAAGTGTCCTTGTGAGGGCCATAGGTGTTGGTAGAACCATAGGTATCCTTGGGTGGGCCATAAGTGTCCTTGTGAGGGCCATAGGTGTTGGTAGAACCATAGGTGTCCTTGGGTGGGTCATAAGTGTCCTTGTGAGGGCCATAGGTGTTGGTAGAACCATAGGTATCCTTGGGTGGGTCATAAGTGTCCTTGTGGGGGCCATAGGTGTTGGTAGAACCATAGGTATCCTTGGGTGGATCATAAGTGTCCTTGTGAGGGCCATAGGTGTTGGTAGAACCATAGGTATCCTTGGGTGGGTCATAGGTGTCCTTGTGAGGGCCATAGGTGTTGGTAGCACCATAGGTATCCTTGGGTGGGCCATAAGTGTCCTTGTGAGGGCCATAGGTGTTGGTAGAACCATAGGTATCCTTGGGTGGGCCATAAGTGTCCTTGTGAGGGCCATAGGTGTTGGTAGAACCATAGGTGTCCTTGGGTGGGTCATAAGTGTCCTTGTGAGGGCCATAGGTGTTGGTAGAACCATAGGTATCCTTGGGTGGGTCATAAGTGTCCTTGTGGGGGCCATAGGTGTTGGTAGAACCATAGGTATCCTTGGGTGGATCATAAGTGTCCTTGTGAGGGCCATAGGTGTTGGTAGAACCATAGGTATCCTTGGGTGGGTCATAGGTGTCCTTGTGGGGGCCATAGGTATCCTTGGGTGGGCCATAAGTGTCCTTGTGGGGGCCATAGGTGTTGGTAGAACCATAGGTATCCTTGGGTGGGTCATAAGTGTCCTTGTGAGGGCCATAGGTGTTGGTAGAACCATAGGTATCCTTGGGTGGGTCATAAGTGTCCTTGTGAGGGCCATAGGTGTTGGTAGAACCATAGGTATCCTTTGGTGGGTCATAAGTGTCCTTGTGGGGGCCATAGGTGTTGGTAGAACCGTAAGTATCCTTGGGTGGGTCATAAGTGTCCTTGTGAGGGCCATAGGTGTTGGTAGAACCATAGGTATCCTTGGGTGGGTCATAAGTGTCCCTGTGAGGGCCATAGGTGTTGGTAGAACCATAGGTATCCTTTGGTGGGTCATAAGTGTCCTTGTGAGGGCCATAGGTATCCTTGGGTGGGGCATAAGTGTCCTTGTGAGGGCCATAGGTGTTGGTAGAACCATAGGTATCCTTGGGTGGGTCATAAGTGTCCTTGTGAGGGCCATAGGTGTTGGTAGAACCATAGGTATCCTTGGGTGGGCCATAGGTGTCCTTGGGTGGATCATAAGTGTTGGTAGAACCATAGGTATCCTTGGGTGGGTCATAAGTGTTGGTAGAACCATAGGTATCCTTGGGTGGGTCATAAGTGTCCTTGTGAGGGCCATAGGTGTTGGTAGAACCATAGGTATCCTTGGGTGGGCCATAAGTGTCCTTGTGGGGGCCATAGGTGTTGGTAGAACCATAGGTATCCTTGGGTGGGTCATAAGTGTTCTTGTGAGGGCCATAGGTGTTGGTAGAACCATAGGTATCCTTGGGTGGGTCATAAGTGTCCTTGTGAGGGCCATAGGTGTTGGTAGAACCATAGGTATCCTTGGGTGGGTCATAAGTGTCCTTGTGAGGGCCATAGGTGTTGGTAGAACCATAGGTATCCTTGGGTGGGTCATAAGTGTCCTTGTGAGGGCCATAGGTGTTGGTAGAACCATAGGTATCCTTGGGTGGGTCATAAGTGTCCTTGTGAGGGCCATAGGTATCCTTGGGTGGGTCATAAGTGTCCTTGTGAGGGCCATAGGTGTTGGTAGAACCATAGGTATCCTTGGGTGGGCCATAAGTGTTGGTAGAACCATAGGTATCCTTGGGTGGGCCATAAGTGTCCTTGGGTGGGCCATAAGTGTCCTTGGGATGGCCATAAGTGTCCTTGGGTAGGCCATAAGTGTCCTTGGATGGGCCATAAGTGTCCTTGGGATGGCCATAAGTGTCCTTGGGTGGGCCATAAGTGTCCTTGGGATGGCCATAAGTGTCCTTGGGTAGGCCATAAGTGTCCTTGGGTGGGCCATAAGTAACCTTGGGTGGGCCATAAGTGTCCTTGGGATGGCCATAAGTGTCCTTGGGTAGGCCATAAGTGTCCTTGGGTGGATCATAAGTGTCCTGGTGAGGACCATAAGTGTCCTGGTGAAGGCCATAGGTGTTGGAATGGGAACCAGCAAGGGACAGTCCGCCGGGAGAGGATCCCAGGGGAGGCAGGTAGCCGGTGTCAGGTTCGTGGTACCCTGAAGGCCCGTGGTCCGCACTCTCGCCGGGCAGAGTGAAGGCCGTGTTGGGGGCGTCGTAGGTGTAGCCGTCTGAGCCGCTGGTGTGAGAGTGGCCAGTCAAGTGGGACGGGGAGGGGGCGGGCAGCCCGGATGTCAGGCCCAGCGCGGCGCACGCCAATACCACCACCTGCAGGGAGATAGGGGTGAGGGGATGTGAGGCATGGTGAGGAGAGGTCTTGTGGTGAGGGTGGTGTGTGGTGAGGGTGGTATGTGGTGACGTGGTGTAGTGTGTTATGATGCAGGTAGTGTGTGATGCAGGTAGTGTGGTGATGTTGGTAGAATAGTTGTTGGAACAATTTCCAAATTTGTCATCCATAAGTCAAGTCACTCCCAAGAGAGCCGTGTGGCTCTTTGGTACAGTGGTCGGCTCGTCTTCATTGACCTCGTCTCTTCCACGTAATTCTAATCCTCCATGATTTTTGCTTTTCATTATCTCACCACCACTACTACTACTTCTATTACACGTTCAAGAATAACGTAATCTACCATCCTTCACTCTTCATAATTGACGAGGGCTGCAGTAGGTCCTTCAGGAGGAAAGTGTAAACACTGAACACACTGGCGGAAGTGACATCCTGACAACACTCACAGACACTTTTTGGGAGAACTTATCTGAAGGAGTGAACTTTTCTACGTCTCCTTCACACCCTTGTGAACTGTTACGGTAAAACGTCACGGAGGAGGAGGAGGAGTGTCTGCAGTTGGATGAGTAGTAAAGTCCAAGCAAGGGCGTACCTGGATGAGCCTCATGTTTGTGTGACGGTGAGGCAGAAGGGAGTGACTTCCACATGCATGTTTCTGGTTAATATACCTCCCGCAGTGACGCCATGCATTCCTCAGACACCTTCACTTGCCTTGAGATAAAATTTCATCATCACTATTTTCTTCATTTTTCCTTGTTCATACTCGTCTACCGTATGTTCGCCTTTCGTTTTCTTCATAAAATTATTTTAAAATAATGATTTTGTGTGCAGTGAAAGCTAAAAAAAAAAAATTGTGATCCAGACCTTAGTGAAGAAAGTGAATCTATAGAGGTCTATTTGACAAAATAAGAATAATTACTATTTCCACGACTACTACTATTACCACGACTAGTGTTACTAATGTTACTACTTCTATTAATACTACTACTATTTTATCTGTATGTAGCTGAATTTTTTTCTGTGTGCAGGTGATTTTTATCGCACTCCTGCCTTGCATAGTGTGAGGTCACCCTTTAACAAGATGTAACACCTACTAAGTCCCCCATTCCAGGGTCACAGTGAAGCCATTGGGCAACAGTAGTGGTGGATTGGACCGTGGGCAGATCATATCCTTAGAGATTTAGGGTTGCACCTACTGGCTTCTTATGGAAGTTAGTGTGATCTTTCCACATCATCTAAGCTAATATTTCAATTCCTTGGTCTTTGGAATGGCGTCTGATTGTCTCTAGACTTAACAGGGAAATATTTGGCGACACATGCTGCTGGACAGGCCTCGAAAGGGTGGCAGAAGGTTTTAGAGGTTTGGTTCTCTACCTAATTCGCTGGTATCCTAACCCCCTGTGTTGTGCACCGACAGTTTATGTGTGTGTGTATATATATATATATATATATATATATATATATATATATATATATATATATATATATATATATATATATATATATATATGTAAACGAACCTTAAACAGAAATAACCGTATCAAGTCCACTTGTACAGAGGAAGATATCGATTTTATGAACTGCAGGGATGACTTTCATAATAAACTCTTTATTTTCAATAACGTTGTTCTGCATCAACCCCGTTGGAGCAGCTCATCTTGGCAAACCACTAAGTAACAAAGTTTTCAATTTTAGGAAAATAAACAATTGGCTGTCTCGCACAGCTTCGACTGCATAACAAACACCATACATAGAGAAACCAACGTACATTTTCTTCAAAAACTGTCATGTTTAATGGAAACCATAATACGCGATAAAATAGTGAGTTTCCTAGAAAAAAAATTATGTTTAGGAATACTCAGCATGTCTATAAACCAATGCTCTTGTTTAAGGAATATTTTACTTTTATAAGGATGTATTCAACAATAATGACGAGACAAAAGTAGTAAATGTCATTTATCTAGACTTTCAAAAAGCGTTCGACAAAGTTCCCCGGGAATGATTACTAATAAGAATTAGACACATGCAAAGATAAGAAAATACCCAAGTGGTTCGAAGACTGGCTTGCCGAAAGAAAACAGCATGTCATTATTGGTAAATCATCGAACTGGCGAGTCGTTGTTAGCGGTGTGCCACAGGGCACTACATGGCCACGTTGTTTTTCTAATTATGTCAGTGATGTTGATGAAGGCTTCATCTGCAAGATATAAAAAGTTGCTAGCTATACGAAAGTCAAAAAATATAATCTGACCTAGACGTCTTAATGAGTTGGACCAAAAACAGGCACTCTGCCTCTTCACAGTGTTATCATTGCCTCTTCCCTTCACCTAGATGCCTTAGTCCTGCAGAGCAAGATGTGCTGATACTTGATTCAACATATCATTATAATTATTGTTGTTGCTGTTTTTTTTCTTCTTCTAATCATCATCATTGACTTCTTATTTACGAGGCTGGTCAGTTTATTGTGTGTGTGTGTGTTGTGTGGTTTTTGTGTTGAGGTTGATGCATCTTTGTGTTTCCTTAACAAGACTGAGGCAGGAAGGCTGAGTTGTCTGATGAATCCAAGAGTACATCAACATTCGTCTTCTACATCAATGTTCAAGTTTACAGACACAAACACATATTAACACACAGACACACACACACACACACACACACACACACACACACACACACACACACACACACACACACACACACACACAGTTTAAACACTTACAGTGAAACAAATCGATCTTATTATTTTTTTTATTTTTATATTTTGTTTATGGGGAAGTAAAAAAAATAATATAAAAGTAAGCAACGAAAAAACGGAAATTATTTTTCGTATCTTCTAATTTTGTTTTGTTTTGTATGTATATTTTTTGTACGTTGAAAGTGGTTGACTAAAGGTTTGAAAAAAATCTTACCATAAATCATTGGTTACCATGGTCGGTCGTAGGTAGAAGCAACACTTTCACAAGCTTAACATAACAGCGACCCGTCCTCCTCAGCGCGCCTTGCTGAGGTGCGGGAGTTCGATATACACTGCGGCCTCGTTACAGGCGAGACTCGCTATTCGCGGGGTTCGCTATACACAAACACACCACCTGACCTTTGCGTACAACGCGGAGCTTTTAAAGATCTGGACACACTTGAGGTGCGGTGTTAGTTGTACCCTCCTAGAGGAGGTGAGGGCGAGGAGGGGGACTGATACACGTCAGGGACGGAGGGGCGGTAGGAGGTGGATGGTCCAGGGGCCGAGGATGGGTAGGTGGCGAGTCCGTCATAGGACACCTCGGCTATGTAACCTGACTCGTGGTCAGCTCTGAAGGTGACTTTCTGCGTGCGTCCATCAGGGAGAAGCACTGAGTATTGCCCCTTCGTCACCTTGCCGTCTGAGTCTTGGTCGTGGCTCTGGATGTTGCCGTTGTACTCATCGTTGACGGCGTAGGCGAAGTTGAAGGGCATACCAGCCTGTTGTGTTGGTGGGTAGAGGGGAAGGTTAGGTGGTGGTGGTAATAATGATGATGGTAATTAAACAGGAGTATTAGCAGAAGGAATCATAGTGTTATGAATGATCTATCTATGCATGAAGATTCCTTGTCTTTGCCTGTTGAAATCTACGTTTGATGGACTAATGTCTTACTTCTGAACATCCGTGAAGATGGTCACTCAACTTTTGAAGTGAGGTAAATCACATTTCCTAAACCACATCTTCATTCCCTTCACAACACATACTGAAATCCCTTCACCATTACCCTGAGTCACCTTTCCTACACCTCACTGCATCCCCGCCCACCTACACCTCCCTGCCTCGTCAACTCACCTGGCTGTAGCCTCCGCCGCCGGCCACCAGCTCGCGTCCCTCATGCGCTGGTCCACTGCCATATCCACCGTTCTGGTTACCGTATCCACCAGCACCACCAAGACCACCTTGCTGTCCACCATAGCCACCGCCATCACTACCGCCATATCCACCATTCTGTCTTCCTGTTCCACCGCCATATCCTCCATTCTGTCCTGCTCCACCACCAACACCAGCGCCATATCCACCATTCTGTCCTCCTGCTCCACCAGCACCACTATTGCCTCCCAGATCATTGTTATGAATAGGACCATAGGTGGGGCGGGTAGGTGTGCCATAGTTATTGGAAGGGGTGGAGTGACCATAACTGGGGCCAGTAGGTGTGCCATAATTATTGGAAGGGGTGGAGTGACCATAACTGGGGCCAGTAGGTGTGCCATAGTTATTGGAAGGGGTGGTGGGACCATAGGTGGGGCGGTTAGGTGTGCCATAGTTATTGGAAGGGGTGGAGGGACCATAACTGGGGCCAGTAGGTGTGCCATAGTTATTGGAAGGGGTGGTGGGACCATAGGTAGGGCGGGTAGGTGTGCCATAGTTATTGGAAGGGGTGGTGGGACCATAGGTAGGGCGGGTAGGTGTGCCATAGTTATTGGAAGGGGTGGAGGGGCCATAACTGGGCCCAGTGGGTGTGCCATAGTTATTGGAAGGGGTGGTGGGACCATAGGTGGGACGGGTAGGTGTACCATAGTTATTAGAAGGGGTGATGGGACCATAGGTGGGGCGGGTAGGTGTACCATAGTTATTGGAAGGGGTGGTGGGACCATAACTGGGGCCAATAGGTGTGCCATAGTTATTGGAAGGGGTGGTGGGACCATAGGTGGGGCCAGTGGGTGTGCCATAGTTATTGGAAGGGGTGGTGGGACCATAGCTGGGGCCAGTAGATGTGCCATAGTTATTGGAAGGGGTGGAGTGACCATAACGGGGGCCAGTGGGTGTGCCATAGTTATTGGAAGGGGTGGTGGGACCATAGGTGGGGCCAGTAGGTGTGCCATAGTTATTGGAAGGGGTGGTGGGACCATAGGTGGGGCGGGTAGGTGTGCCATAGTTATTGGAAGGGGTGGAGGGGCCATAACTGGGGCCAGTGGGTGTGCCATAGTTATTGGAAGGGGTGGTGTGACCATAGGTGGGACGGGTAGGTGTGCCATAGTTAGTTTTTGGGGTGGTATGGCTATAGGTTGGGCCTGTGGAATGGCCGTAGCTCTGTTTTGGTGTAGTGGGGCCATAGGTGGGACCAGTGGGTGGGCCATAAGTGTCTTTGGGTGGGCCATAAGTGTCCTTGGGTGGGTCATAAGTATCCTGGTGAGGACCATAAGTGTCCTGGTGAAGGCCATAGGTTTTGGTAGGACCATAGGTGTTGGTATGGGGACCAACAAGGGACAGCCCGCCGGGAGAGGATCCCAGGGGAGGCAGGTAGCCGGTGTCAGGTTCGTGGTACCCTGAAGGCCCGTGGTTCGCACTCTCGCCGGGCAGAGCGAAGGCCGTGTTGGGGGCGTCGTAGGTGTAGCTGTCTGAGCCGCTGGTGTGAGAGTGGCCAGTCAAGTGGGACGGGGAGGGGGCGGGCAGCCCGGATGTCAGGCCCAGCGCGGCGCACGCCAATACCACCACCTGCAGGGAAATAGGGGTGAGGGGATGTGAGGCATGGTGAGGATAGGTCTTGTGGTGAGGGTGGTGTGTGGTGACGTGGTGCAGTGTGTTATGATGCAGGTAGTGTGTGATGTGTAGTGATGTTGTGGTGATGGTGGTAGAATAGTTGTTGGAACAATTTCGAAAATTGTCATCCTTAAGTCACGTCACTCCCAAAAGAGCCGTGTGGCTCTGTGGTACAGTGGTCTCACCACCACTACTACTACTTCTATTATACGTTCAAGAATAACGTAATCTACCATCCTTCACTCTTCATAACTGGCGAGGGCTGCAGTAGGTCCTTCAGGAGGAAAGTGTAAACACTGAACACACTGGCGGAAGTGACATCCTGACAACACTCACAGACACTTTTTGGGAGAACTTATCTGAAGGAGTGAACTTTTCTACGTCTCCTTCACACCCTTGTGAACTGTTACGGTAAAACGTCAGGGAGAAGTACAGAAGGAGTCACATAGGAGGAGGTGAGGAGGAGGAGTGTCTGCAGTTGGATGAGTAGTAAAGTCCAAGCAAGGGCGTACCTGGATGAACCTCATGTTTGTGTGACGGTGAGGCAAAAGGGAGTGACTTCCACATGCACGTTTCTGGCTTATATACTTCCTGCAGTGACGTCACGCGCTCCTGCAAGGCACCTTCACTCGCCTCTGGGACTGATTTCTATCAATAATATTTTCTTATCTTTTTCTTGTTCATCCTCGTTTGCCTTTTGGTTTTCTTCATCAAAGTATTTTGAAATAATGATTTTGTGTGCAGTGAAAGTTAAAGAAAAAAGGATCCAGACCTGAGTGAAAAAAGTGAATTT
The DNA here is from genome assembly GCA_036785275.1 of Cancer borealis. Taxonomy (NCBI): domain Eukaryota; kingdom Metazoa; phylum Arthropoda; class Malacostraca; order Decapoda; family Cancridae; genus Cancer; species Cancer borealis. The sequence goes on along the minus strand of JAXIVD010004404.1, from coordinate 11,995 downwards.
ATAGAGGTCTATTTGATAAAATAAGAATGACTACTAGTGTTACTAATGTTACTACTTATATTAAGACTATTACTTCTAATACAACTACTTTCATTACTACTACTACTATTACTACTACTACTACTACTACTACTACTACTACTACTACTACTACTACTACTAAAACTACTACTACCATGACTAGGGCTACTTTACCGGTATGCAACCGAATTATTTCCGATATACAGGTGAATTTTGTATCACCAGGGAATTTGACGTCCCTGCCTTGCATAGTGTGAGGTCATCCTTGAACAAGATGTAACACCTACTAAGTCCCCCAATCCAGGGTTACAGTGAAGCCATTGGGCAACAGTAGTGGTGGATTGGACCGTGGGCAGATCATCTCATTAGAGATTTATGGTTGCACCTACTGGCTTCTGATGGAAGTTACTGTGATCTTTCCATATCACGTCAGGCAGGGACGGGCAACCTTTTCAGAGCGAGGGCCAGATGAGATTTTCGGGAGCAGTTAGTGGGCCTGAACGACAGATGAAAACCCCAAAATGACTATATGCAAAGCTTTTATTGAAAAGCATACCAATCACTGAGATGACTGGTGCTGTTTGCCATGAAAAATTGTATCAATGTCCGAAAATATAAGTATTAAGGGCAGATTTGGAGTAATTATAATTGCATTTTTATTTGAGTGTAATTGTTTACACATTTTATAAATAATTGTAATTGAGTATTTATATTAAAAACTGGTCTCTGGAAGAACTTCTGATTCTCACTAGAGTCAATTTGTCGACACATGCTGCTGGACAGTCCTCGAAAGGGTGGCAGTAATGTCTGTGTATGTATGGTTGTGTGTCTGTATGCTGTATTGTTTTTCGGCCTTTTGGCTAAGATCAAAGTGTGGTATCTGTTCTTATCAGCTCTATATCTGTCTGTATGACTGTGTCCTGGATTTTGATTTGACACTAATGCTTTGCGAGGTATTTACCACTTATGAGGAGACGCCGCTCCTCCCTCGAGTCAGTGTGGGTATAGTCTTGGAAGGGGAGCCACGTGTGCTGATAGTGTGCATGATCGTTAGTCCTGCAAAGAAAGATGTACTGATGCTTTAATGGGGGACTTTGTAAGCTCTGCCACTACGCGGCGCCACCGTACTGGACCCTTGGCCTGAGAAGAGTCCCTTATTATCTTGACTTTCCTACGTTCACACAAGAAGCTTTTCGCCAAGATATCAGGACACACAATGATGTAGTCAATAAATCTTGTAGCAAAAATGACGTGAAAAGGTAACCATAGTTGTTGTATGTCCCTGAAAACCAAACCAGAGTTTTCAACATCTAACACAGCATGGTTTTTTTCTCTTATATAAAAAATAGGCCAAAAGAATCCCGACTGTCCTCTAAAAACGTTTAAATTACGTTTAAGTCTCCTTAAGTACTCCTTTTTATCCTGGCTTGGATTTCAGTGATATACAACAACTGTACTATTGCAACCTATATTTAATATATTTGTATGTATGTATGCATGTATTTACAATACTTTTTGTATGTTGGAGTGTGTTGACATAGGTGTACCGGAGTACCTACAATGTTTACCCAGGTGTGGGTATAAGCTTCACCAATCGCGCTAATCCCTTTGACCTCGCCCCCACGGACACCTGCATGTCGACTTTACGTTTGATATTTAACTCGCCTTCCACGGGAGTATCTTGTCCGTCCCTCGGGCCCAGGGATTAAAAGATATTCTTGTTATCCATTCTCACCTATCCGTATGTCTCCCCTTTTCTTCATTTCGTTTCCGCCATGTCCTCCATTTTGTTTAATCTCCCATTGTTAGTTGTGAGATATGTCAATTCACTTCTGTCTTGGCTCTGGGCGAGAGCAGACGTCCTCATTCGGTCACACCACGTGTACCTACTTTTACTCAAACAAACATTAAGTGATACAAGTTTACTACTTAACCAGAGTGAGTAAGAGTTTGAGGTGAGTGAGTGAGCTATTGCAATAAACATGTAACACACACCCAGCTGTCATCCTGCAATCCTGCAACGACTGTGAGACGTGCGACGACAAAGGAGAATGGATCCACACGACTGCCCTCGATACACTACCATAGGTTAAGTTCCTTGCTTGTTGCATTGAATTGCAATTTGCAGGGTGGTGACAGCGACCTCAGCTTGCACTGTGCGTAAGCGCGGTGTTCAGGCACACAACTATGGTTATATTTTCACGGCTACATTTTTGTTATGAAGTTTATTGACTATATCATTGTGTGTCCTGATATCTTGAAGATTTACTTGGATGAACGTAGGAAAGTCGAGATATTTAGGGGATCTTCAGGCCAAGGACCCAGTGACCCGTGAGACATCTGCTGGAAGACTGCATAGGAGTCCCCCATTGATTATTGACGTTGATGTCTTCTTCTTCTTCTGATGATGATGTTAATTTTTAGTATACGAGGCTGGTCAGTTTATTGTGTGTGTTGTATGTTTTTTTGTGTTGAGGTTGATGCATCTTTGTGTTTCCTTAACAAGACTGAGGCAGGAAGGCTGAGTTGTCTGATGAATCCAAGAGTACATCAACATTCATCATCAAAATTCAAGCGCGCGCACGCACGCACACACACACACACACACACACACACACACACACACACACACACACACACACACACACACACACACACACACACACACGGTTTAAACACATGATAAAACTCAAATTAATCTTATTATTTATTTTTTATTTTTATATATGGTTTTTTGGGCAGTAATAAAGAAACTATAAATATAAACAAGCAACATAAAAAGATGAAATTGATATAATCAAAATCATATTATTTTTCGTTTCTAATTTTGTTTTGTTTTGTATGTATATTTTTTGTACGTTGAAAGTGGTTGACTAAAGGTTTGAAAAAAATCTTACCATAAATCATTGGTTACCATGGTCGGTCGTAGGTAGAAGCAACACTTTCACAAGCTTAACATAACAGCGACCCGTCCTCCTCAGCGCGCCTTGCTGAGGTGCGGGAGTTCGATATACACTGCGGCCTCGTTACAGGCGAGACTCGCTATTCGCGGGGTTCGCTATACACAAACACACCACCTGACCTTTGCGTACAACGCGGAGCTTTTAAAGATCTGGACACACTTGAGGTGCGGTGTTAGTTGTACCCTCCTAGAGGAGGTGAGGGCGAGGAGGGGGACTGATACACGTCAGGGACGGAGGGGCGGTAGGAGGTGGATGGTCCAGGAGCCGAGGATGGGTAGGTGGCGAGTCCGTCATAGGACACCTCGGCTATGTAACCTGACTCGTGGTCAGCTCTGAAGGTGACTTTCTGCGTGCGTCCATCAGGGAGAAGCACTGAGTATTGCCCCTTCGTCACCTTGCCGTCTGAGTCTTGGTCGTGGCTCTGGATGTTGCCGTTGTACTCATCGTTGACGGCGTAGGCGAAGTTGAAGGGCATACCAGCCTGTTGTGTTGGTGGGTAGAGGGGAAGGTTAGGTGGTGGTGGTAATAATGATGATGGTAATTAAACAGGAGTATTAGCAGAAGGAATCATAGTGTTATGAATGATCTATCTATGCATGAAGATTCCTTGTCTTTGCCTGTTGAAATCTACGTTTGATGGACTAATGTCTTACTTCTGAACATCCGTGAAGATGGTCACTCAACTTTTGAAGTGAGGTAAATCACATTTCCTAAACCACATCTTCATTCCCTTCACAACACATACTGAAATCCCTTCACCATTACCCTGAGTCACCTTTCCTACACCTCACTGCATCCCCGCCCACCTACACCTCCCTGCCTCGTCAACTCACCTGGCTGTAGCCTCCGCCGCCGGCCACCAGCTCGCGTCCCTCATGCGCTGGTCCACTGCCATATCCACCGTCCTGGTTACCGTATCCACCAGCACCACCAAAACCACCTTGCTGCCCACCATATCCACCGCCATATCCACCATTCTGTCCTGCTCCACCAGCACCACTATTGCCTCCCAAACCATTGTTCTGAATAGGGCCATAGCTGGGGCCAGTAGGTGTGCCATAGTTATTGGAAGGGGTGGAGGGGCCATAGGTGGAGCGGGTAGGTGTACCATAGTTATTGGAAGGGGTGGTAGGGCCATAGCTGGGGCCAGTGGGTGTGCCATAGTTATTGGAAGGGGTGGTGGGACCATAGGTGGGGCGGGTAGGTGTACCATAGTTATTGGAAGGGGTGGAGGGACCATAGGTGGGACCAGTGGGTGTACCATAGTTATTGGAAGGGGTGGTGGGGCCATAGCTGGGGCCAGTGGGTGTACCATAGTTATTGGAAGGGGTGGAGGGGCCATAAGTAGGGCCAGTGGGTGTGCCATAGTTATTGGAAGGGGTGGTGGAACCATAACTGGGGCGGGTAGGTGTGCCATAGTTATTGGAAGGGGTGGTGGGACCATAGGTAGGGCGGGTAGGTGTACCATAGTTGTTGGAAGGGGTGGTGGAACCATAACTGGGGCGGGTAGGTGTGCCATAGTTATTGGAAGGGGTGGTGGGACCATAGGTAGGGCGGGTAGGTGTGCCATAGTTATTGGAAGGGGTGGTGGGACCATAGGTGGGGCGGGTAGGTGTGCCATAGTTATTGGAAGGGGTGGTGGGACCATAGGTAGGGCGGGTAGGTGTGCCATAGTTATTGGAAGGGGTGGTGGGACCATAGGTGGGGCGAGTAGGTGTACCATAGTTGTTGGAAGGGGTGGTGGGACCATAACTGGGGCCAGTGGGTGTGCCATAGTTATTGGAAGGGGTGGTTGGGCCATAACTGGGGCGGGTAGGTGTACCATAGTTGTTGGAAGGGGTGGTGGAACCATAGGTGGGGCCACTAGGTGTACCATAGTTATTGGAAGGGGTGGTGGAACCATAGGTGGGGCCAGTAGGTGTACCATAGTTGTTGGAAGGGGTGGTGGGACCATAGCTGGGGCCAGTAGGTGTGCCATAGTTATTGGAAGGGGTGGAGTGACCATAACTGGGGCCAGTGGGTGTGCCATAGTTATTGGAAGGGGTGGTGGGACCATAGGTGGGACGGGTAGGTGTGCCATAGTTAGTTTTTGGGGTGGTATGACCATAGGTTGGGCCTGTGGAATGGCCGTAGCTCTGTTTTGGTGTAGTGGGGCCATAGGTGGGACCAGTGGGTGGGCCATAATTGTCCTTGGGTGGGCCATAAGTGTCCTTGGGTGGGCCATAAGTGTCCTTGGGTGGACCATAAGTGTCCTTTGGTGGACCATAAGTGTCCTTGGATGGGCCATAAGTGTCCTTGGGTGGGCCATAAGTGTCCTTGGGTGGGCCATAAGTGTCCTTGGGTGGACCATAAGTGTCCTTAGGTGGACCATAAGTGTCCTTGGGTGGGCCATAAGTGTCCTTGGGTGGACCATAAGTGTTCTTGGGTGGGCCATAAGTGTCCTTGGGTGGGCCATATGTGTCCTTGGGTGGGCCATAAGTGTCCTTGGGTGGGCCATAAGTGTCCTTGGGTGGGCCATATGTGTCCTTGGGTGGGCCATAAGTGTCCTTGGGTGGGCCATAAGAGTCCTTGGGTGGGCCATAAGTGTCCTTGGGTGGGCCATAAGTGTCCTTGGGTGGGCCATAAGTGTCCTTGGGTGGGCCATAGGTGTCCTTGGGTGGGCCATAAGTGTCCTTGGGTGGCCCATAAGTGTCCTTGGGTGGGCCATATGTGTCCTTGGGTGGGCCATAAGTGGTAGTAGGGCCATAGGAGTTCGTGGGAGGGGCATAAGATGGCCCTGAGGTAGTGGAGCCATAACTGGGACGTGGCGTGGACTGCAGGAAGATAGAGGAGCCGTGGCCTACCGTGGGTCGGGCTGTGGAGGGACCCCCGTTGAAGGGCTTGAAGGAAGACGCCACATCAAGGGACAGCCCATAGTCCCCCCCGCCGGGAGAGGATCCCAGGGGAGGCAGGTAGCCGGTGTCAGGTTCGTGGTACCCTGAAGGCCCGTGGTCCGCACTCTCGCCGGGCAGAGCGAAGGCCGTGTTGGGGGCGTCGTAAGTGTAACCGTCTGAGCCGCTGGTGTGAGAGTGGCCAGTCAAGTGGGACGGGGAGGGGGCGGGCAGCCCGGATGTCAGGCCCAGCGCGGCGCACGCCAATACCACCACCTGCAGGGAGATAGGGGTGAGGGGATGTGAGGCATGGTGAGGAGAGGTCTTGTGGTGTGTGGTGAGGGTGGTGATGTGATGTGGTGTGGGTGGTGGGGACAGTAGAAGGAAGTCCAAATTGGTTACCTGAAACCACACAACACGCAACATAATGCATCAATCTTCTTTACGTTGCGCTCTATACCACTTGTGACATTCTCTTTCTCCTCTTCTTCTTCTTCCTCCTCCTCCTCCTCCTCCTCCTCCTCCTCCCTCCATCCGTGACGCCTTACATAACACCCATCCCTCCTTCCCTCCCCGCCACCCTTGCAGCACCAATGAGGCGAGTGAAAGCTTTGTACTCACTCCTGAATTGTCATTATATTGCACTCGTTCTGCTGGAGGGAAGGGAAGGGAAGGCTGGGAGGGAAGAGGGGAGGGGAGGGAGCAATAACCGGAGCATTGATGACTAGGGAGGGTTGGAGGGCGGGGTCAAGGTAGTGGTGGTGGTAATAAAAACAACAACAACAATCGGCTGTTTTACCTTTCACTAGTAGTACCTTATTCTCACCCTTCACACACCTTGGAATATGTGTGTGTGTGTGTGTGTGTGTGTGTGTGTGTGTGTGTTCGTGTGTGTGTGTGTGTGTGTGTGTGTGTGTGTGTTTATTTATTTATTTATTTATTTATTTATTTTTTATTATTATACAACCTGACACCCATCGAGGTAAACACGCCGGGAATACATAAAGATCTTGGTTGTAATTCTTTGTTTATGGTCATCGTCTTTTTTTGTTTGATAGACTATTACTGTGGAGATTGATTTTATTTTTTTTATTATTATTATTTTTTTAATTGTTTGTTTATTCTCGATTTTTTCTCTGATGTGAAAATTTATGAATAATTTTATTTGTTGATTTTTTTTCCTTCATGAAGACAAGTTAATCTATGTATATGATTGCGTCCGTTTTTTGCTTTATATATTCAATCAATTTTCTTGAGTTTATATATTTACCACCACTGTAAATTAACGAATAATTTCTTTCTTTCTTCAATTTATATTTTACATTTTTATTTACTCTAACGTCTTTTCATCAACCAAATTTTTGAACCAAAGGGTTGATAAACGACGTGTGTGTGTGTGTGTGTGTGTGTGTGTGTGTGTGTGTGTGTGTGTGTGTGTGTGTGTGTGCGTGCGCGTGTGTGTGTGTTTCCAGTCAAGATACTTTCGGATTGGATGAGAAGGGGAAAGAAAGTAAAGGAAGAGGAGGAAGAAGAAGGTAAATAAGAATGGCTAGAAGAGAAAAAGGAGAAAAATAAGGAAGAATAAGAGGAGAGAGAGAAGTCTATAAAGAATATAACGACGGAGGAGGAAGAGGAGGAGGTGGTGGTCCTCTTCCTCCCTTTCTTCCTCCAAATCCACCCAAGTCTATTTTACCACCACCACCACACAGACTACTATCCTTTCCCTTATAACTGACGAAGGCACTGCACTAGGTCCTTCAGGAGGGAAACAGAGGCACTGAACACGCGAGGAAGTGACATCCTGACGGCACTCACACACTTTTTGGGGAAATTACATGAAGGAGGGAACTTTTCCATGTCTCCTTCATGCCCTTATGAACTGTTACTGTAAAACGTTAGGGAGGAGGAGGAGGAGGAAGAATAGGATATGGAGGAGGAGGAGGAAGAAGAAGAATAGGATATGGAGGAGAAGGAGGAGGATTGGTTTGAGAATTTGTGCATGTAGGAGGAAAAGAAGAATGATTTTATGAAGAAGTGGAGGGAGAAGAGAAAAACTGCTTGTTGGAGGAGGAGGAAGAAGAGACAAACTGCTTGTTGGAGGAGGAGGAAGAAGAGACAAACTGCTTGGAGGAGGAGGAGGAAGAAGAGAAAAACTGCTTGTTGGAAGAGGAGGAGGAAGAGGAAGAGGAAGAGGAGGAGGAGGAGGAGGAGGAGGAGTGTCTGCAGTAGTAAAGTCCAAGCAAAGGCGTACCTGAAGGAGCCTCATGTTTGTCTGACGGCGAGGCAGAAGGGAGTGACGACCACATGCACGTTTCTGGCTTATATACTTCCTGCAGAGTGACGTCACGCGCTCCTGCAAGGCACCTTCACTCGCCTCTGGGACTCCTCTTCCTTCACCTTCTTTTTCATCATCATCATCATCACTATTTTCACCTACTTCTCGTTCGTCCTCGTTTTCCTTCTCTTTGCCTTTCGCTCCTTCATGAAAGTATTATCATTGTTTTGGTCTTGAATTAGAAATGTGTGTGTGTGTGTGGGGAGGAGGGGGAGGGGCCTTATGTGTGTGTGTTTGTGTGTGTTTGTGTGTCCCTGTCTATCTATCCATCTATTATGCCTTCTCTCTCTCTCTCTCTCTCTCTCTCTCTCTCTCTCTCTCTCTCTCTCTCTCTCTCTCTCTCTCTCTCTCTCTCTCTCTCTCTCTCTCTAAATTAATCCCCTCTTATAATACAGCACTTGAACCACATTTTCTATACATCACATTAGCAACAAGAAGTGATGTCATGTCACATAATTTTCTCACTTGGGGACGCATTAATAAAAAAATATATATATATATACAATTAGGTTAAAGATATATTAACATTAACTCTGTCTTGTGATGTGACAGTAATAATTTTTAGACGGTTAAAAGAAAGAGAGAATGAAAGAAAGAAAAAGCGACCATTCTTTGCGTGTGTGTGTGTGTGTGTGTGTGTGTGTGTGTGTGTGTGTGTGTGTGTGTGTGTGTGTGAGAGTGAGAGTGTGTGTGTGTGAGAGAGGTTGAAGGGTGGAGGAAGGTGCAGTGATGGGAGGTGATGTGTCTGGCCTTTGGTAGCAGGATGGAGACGAGGGAAAGGAACTGAAAAAAGAGGAACACGTGGAAAATTGATTGTAGGTGCAGAAAAAACTTAAAAGAAACGTAATTGAGAACAGACTAAAGAAAAAGAATCTAGTGTTGTAAATGACAATAGAGGACTTATATATCTACTACTACTTATACTACTACTACTACTACTACTGCTACTACTGCTACTACTACTACTTCTGCTACTGCTGCTACTATTACTACTACTGCTAATATTACTTAACTAGAAATATGTGAATGATTGAGTAAAAGTAAGAAGAATACGCCAGAGAAGGAAAGAAAGGGGAGGAGGAGGAGGAGGGTGAGGAAGAAGAGAATGCGTGCAGACAAGGTGTGAATTCAGTCCATTGTTTCCTTCCTAACGATGAAAAATGATCGTAACACCGTTACCACCACCAGGAATAACAGAACAACAGAACAGCGTGTGGAGTTAAATGGCTTTGCTTACAAGTGTATTACCTTTCTCCTCCTCTTCCATCTCTTTTTCGTCCTCCTCCTCTTCCTCCTCCTCCTCCTCCTCTTCTTCCTTCTCATACTTAGTGTTAGGGTGTGGTGCCTCCCATGACGCCACATTTTTTTTCTCTTACTCTTTATTTCTTTCCCTCTTCTTTTTCTGTCACCACCACCACCACTACTACTACTATTACTATTACTATTACTAATACTATTACTACACTTACACATACCACTACATTCATTAACACTAAGAAGAAAAACAACACACACACACACACACACACACACACACACGCGGGAGGTCAAGGTGAGAGTGGTGTCGAGGTATTATTATGATCCATTATATTGGGTGCAGCGAGGCGCCTTCTCACCTGCTCTGGATAACACCTCGTTGCGGCCAGGTAAATGCTGCTGTTTGTTGTTATTGGTGTTCTGGTTATTACAGGTATTTTTAGTGTTGGTGGGGGTGTTATTATTTTTATTGTTATTATTATTGCTATATTATTATTGTTATTATTATTATTATTATTATTATTGTTATTGTTATTGTTATTGTTATTATATTATTATTATTATTATTAAGACTACGACCTTTCTTCTTCTTCATCTCCTCCTCCTCCTTCTCCTCCTCCTCCTCCTCCTCCTCCTCCTACTCCTCCTACTACTACTACTCTACTCCTACTACCACCACCACCACCACCACCACCACCACTGTTTCTATTACAATGTCATCGTTATTGTTGTTTATGGGTTATGTAGCATTGTAAAGTTCAGTTCTGATTATCTGACTCACTCACTTCATTCTCTCTCTCTCTCTCTCTCTCTCTCTCTCTCTCTCTCTCTCTCTCTCTCTCTCTCTCTCTCTCTCTCTCTCTCTCTCTCTCTCTCTCTCTCTCTCTCTCCCTCTCTCTCTCCCTTTCTCTCCCTCTCTCTCCCTCTCTCTCTCCCTCTCTCCCTCTCTCTCTCTCTCTCCCTTTCTCTCCCTCTCTCTCCCTCCTCTCCCTCTCTCTCTCTCTCTCCCTCTCTCTCTCTCTCTCTCTCTCTCTCTCTCTCTCTCTCTCTCTCTCTCTCTTCTCTCTCTCTCTCTCTCACTCTAGACCGCCGTTACTAACCACAAAATCGCCTTACTTTCATTTCTTCGATGTACACACACACACACACAGACACACACACACACACACACACACACACACACACACACACACACACACACACACACACACACACACACACACACATGGATACATAAATACATCATCGCTCTCAGCTTGCCTCTCTCTCTCTCTCTCTCTCTCTCTCTCTCTCTCTCTCTCTCTCTCTCTCTCTCTCCTCTCTCTCTCTCTCTCTCTCTCTCTCTCTCTCTCTCCTCTCTCTCTCTCTCTCTCTCTCTCTCTCTCTTCTCTCTCTCTCTCTCTCTCTCTCTCTCTCTCTCTCTCTCTCCCTCCCTCTCTCCCCTGAGGCAAGGTAGCTTCTTTGCAGGGGGTGAGAGGGTGCGTTATGTGGTGTGTAAGTGTGTGTGTGTGTGTGTGTGTGTGTGTGTGTGTGTGTGTGTGTGTGTGTGTGTGTGTGTGTGTATGCGCGTGTGCGTGTGTGCGCGTGTGCGTGTGCGCGTACTGACTAAAGGTTTTTTGGGAATCAGTGTGACCTCTTTCCTCCTGCTTTTCCTCCTCCTCCTCCTCCTCCTTCTTCAGCAAGAGGCCGAAAAAGTGGAGTACTCGAAAAGGTGAATAGGAGAAGGAAGAAGTGAAATACTTGGACTAGACTAAAAAAAATAAGAATAAAAGGAACAAGAAGGAAATATAGAACACCGAAAAACAGTAGTAGTAGTAGTAGTAGTAGTAATAGTAGTAGTAGAAGATAGTAAAAAGCTTAAAATATAATCATTACCACGCATGAGAGAGAGAGAGAGAGAGAGAGAGAGAGAGAGAGAGAGAGAGAGAGAGAGAGAGAGAGAGTTAATGTGAAGACGGATTACACAGTTGTAGTGCAATTACTGACCTTCGACTCATAATGCAAGGAAAAGAGGAGACTTACACACACACACGTTGCAGATTGTGTCTTGTTGCACATATTGTCTTTGGCGTTGCATAATTGATTAAGGTAAAGGGGGGAGGGGAGGTAGGGGAAGGGAAGGTTAGGGGAAGGGAAGGTAGGGAAAGGGAAGGTAGAAGAAGGGAGGGAAAGGGAAAGGGGAAGGGAAGGAAGGGGAGGTAAAGGGGAAATTTAGGACAGATATATATTAGTTTAAAAAGGAAGAATTTTGAAGAATGGCAAAGGTAAAGAAAGGATGGGATGGAGAGGGTATGAGGGAGAGAAGGAATAAGAGGAAGGAAGGAAGGAGTTAATATATATAAAGAGGAATGAGAGAGGAAAGAAAAGAGAGTAGGAAGATGGAGAAAAGGAGTAAATGATGAGTGGAGAGAAAAGGGAGGTAGAAGGATGGAGAGAATAATGAGTAGGAAAGTAGAAGAATAGAGAAAAGAGAGATAAGAAAGGAGGTTCAAGAGGGAAAACAAAAAGGAAATAGAAAAATAAAGAGAAGATAGAGGTAAGGGAGGAGG
>JAXIVD010004403.1:30000-32500 GCA_036785275.1 Cancer borealis | reverse complement strand
TTTTTTTTTCTCTCTCTCTCAAACACAAACACACGAACGTTTATATTTCCATTCATTCGTCGGCCTCTTTCTTGTTCTTTTTTTGTGGCTCCTTAATTATGCCGAGAAAAAACATACTCGATCCCTCTTCTTCCAACGGTTAGTGAGTGAAACATCTTCGTCGCTTCATTAAATTCTTCGTTTACAAAGGCTTAAGTCACTTCTCCGGTTCCATAAAAAGGTCTCGGTTCGTTTCGACAGGCTAGCGAGAGAAAGGAAAAAAATAAATGGGCAGAGGAACCTTTTTTTATGCCCAGATATTTCTTAAGGTTGTTTGCAGAAGTCATAAACCAACTCCACAGTGGCTCGCGGTGAAGGGAGGGACGCTATGCTTGGGTGGGTGTGGATAGGGGAAGGGTAGGAGGTAGGAGACAGCGTTAGTGGTAAGGTGTAAGGGGGTGAGGAGAGCCAAGGGTATGGTAAGGGGTGTTGATGCTGGTGGGTGACGAGGAGTATCAGTGAATGAATAAGTGTGTTGTGAGGAGGTGAGAGTGAGTGAAGTGAGAAAGAAAAAGTGGAGGATAAGACATTGGTGTGTGTGTGTGTGTGTGTGTGTGTGTGTGTGTGTGTGTGTGTGTGTGTGTGTGTGTGTGTTTTATAGCATTTTAATAATCACATTCAAAACATTTTGATCAACACACACACACACACACACACAACACACACACACACACACACACACACACACACACACACACACACACACACACACACACACACACACACACACACACACACACACACACACACACACATACACACACACGCACGCACACGCACACGCACACGCACACGCACACACACACATACACAACGTGTTCCCCGTCGTGTGCGTGCAGCCAGAGGTCCCCAAAACAGGTTCTCTCGGCAGGTTCCTGAGCTCGCTGACCGCTTGCTGAATTTACATTTTGCGCCGCCGAGGTCAGCGCCTCCATGCGGGCGGGTCGCTGGCGTGGCCCGGCGTGACGGCGCTGGCACGAGGGTGGTGGCGAAGCACGTCGTGAAGGCAAGGTCATGGGCGCGCGAGGCAAAGGGTTGTGCTTTTAATGGACACACAGTCTTTTTTTTCATATGTAAAGGTCGAGAGTGTAGGGAACAATGGCAGGGCTGCGGCGCCACGGTGGATGGTCACTGGATGACCGAGAAAGTCAAGAGACCACGAAGTGCAGTCTATGTACGTACGTGTGTGCGTGTGTGTGTGCGTGTGTGTGTGTGTGTGTGTGTGTGTGTGTGTGTGTGTGTGTGTATGTGTATGTGTGTGTGTGTGTGTGTGTGTGTGTGTGTGTGTGTGTGTGTGTGTGTGTGTGTGTGTGTGTGTGTGTGGTGTGTGTGTGTGTGCATTCACTTACAAACTTATAATCTTACGGGAACACAAATCCATAAGTAACAGCAAAAGGTGGTTCGGGACTCACCTGTCGTAGTGGCGGTGGCCGCTGGGCACTTCCCGCACCCACACCTGCAATACACAAACAAATGAGCATCAGAATCCGTTAGGGCCACAGTAAAAAAAGAAGCAATCTCTACATCAAACCCAAATTTGCGGTGAGCCAGGCACGTCAATACCCAACCCAGCGCCAGTATTATGTATGTATGTGGTAATAAATGGGGAAAAAAAAGAGGAAAACACGTCTTTTCTACCTGAGGGCCAATGGTATATACTAGAGTGAACCTGCAACACACACACACACACACACACACTCACACACACACACACACACACACACACACACACACACACACACACACACACACACACACACACACACACACACACACACACACACACACACACATACAGGGGCAAAGGTATGCATGTACAACTACAGTGAACATGAAACACACATACACAAAAAAATACATACACAAAATCTACATACAAACACGCACGGTGACAATACTACATCTATTCCTGAAAAAAAAAAAAAAAAACAGTTGACATGTATTAGTTTTTTTATACATTCTTATTCATACTAGTTTATCTCCCTTCCTCCCTCCCTCCATGCTTCCCTCCTCCTTTCCTCCCTCCCTCCATGCTTCCCTCCTCCTATCTCCCTATCAACTTGTTCACACCTATCTATCGGCGTCTACATATACCTTACTACACGCAGGTATAGAAGCAATCACACACTTGAGAACAAAAAACAACTTTCCATCCCTACAATACAAAGGTCATAATTCCAATAGCAAGCTCCTCACTACCGTTTCATTCTTACAACCCTAATCTATACCGAACACTTCCCTCCATCTCTCCAACCCTCCCTTCTTGCTACCCTCCCTCCTTGCCTCCCTACCTACTTCTCTCCCTCCCTCCCTCACCACAGATCCAGGAACCCGCTACCCTCACCACACCTATGATTAATGAACTTCCTGGTGACGTGTCGGGAAGGTTGTCATCGTCCTCGTCCTCCTCTTCCTCCTCTTACACCTCCTCCACCACCTCCTTCTCCTCCTCCTCCTCCTC
>JAXIVD010004403.1:10000-27500 GCA_036785275.1 Cancer borealis | reverse complement strand
GAGAGAGAGAAGAGAGAGAGAGAGAGAGAATGAAAAAAATATAGGTCATTATACAGAGCACACATTCAAAGGCAAGGCAAGGCAGGCGAACCACCCTTAAGCAACGGAAGAAAGAAATCGAGTTTATTGGCATGAGGAAAGAAGCGGGCGGGCAGAGAATCAACTTTTGTTATCATCATCATTATTACTATTATCATTATCATTACTATCATTATCATTATTCTTAAGTTGTCTCCTTATAAATATACTTCTAAGAGTCATTATCACGTCGTCTTTACAAAATATCATCATCACAATCAGGTGCTCCCCCTCATCCCCGTTAAACTCAAGCCTTCACACACCCAAACAAACGATCACATTCATTACTATCAATATATTGAGACGCGAGGGAAAAAAACAATAATGCAAACAATTATCTGTCGCTCGTAACTTGCTGAGAGAGAGAGAGAGAGAGAGAGAGAGAGAGAGAGAGAGAGAGAGAGAGAGAGAGAGAGAGAGAGAGAGAGAGAGAGAGAGAGAGAGAGAGAGAGAGGAGAGAGAGAGAGAGAGAGAGAGAGAGAGAGAGAGAGAGAGAGAGAGAGAGAGAGAGAGAGAGAGAGAGAGAGAGAGAGAGAGAGAGAGACATAATGCACAATACATGATAAAAACGCTAATACACGTTGATAAATCTATGTTCCGCGTTACCTCATAAACAGGTAAGAGGACGAGCGGCTTCACTGTAATGAGGAGGAAGACAAGGTGAGATTAGAAGGTAAAAACAGGACCTTAGGGTGTATCATTCTCTCTCATTTTCTCTCATTCTCTCTCTCATTCTCTCTCCCTCTCTCCATAGTGCATGAAAACAAGGAGTCACGTCTGAAGTCATGGTATATTAACGAACACTTTCTCTTTCTTGCCCAATTTCCCGTCAGCGTCTCCGAAGTGGTTTGCTTTCAGCGCCTCCTCCCCATACACAATGAGGGCGAGGGAAAGTCTGCCTTAATAACGGAACAAAAGGCGATCATACTGCGCCACACGCTTTTGGTTTCCGCTGAGAGAGAAAGAGAGATAGAGAGGGGGGGAGCGAGGCGGCGTCAGGGGTGAATACACGTAAATATTTGTTCACTAGGTAACAGTTACTCCCTTTTTTGTTCATTCAAAGAAGGAATTTTAAACATAACATTCAAAATGCCGCCGGATGGAACATAGACTTTTAAACCTCTGCTCCGACGTAATCATATCTTGATATAATCTTGTTTCCTGCTCTAATTCCACTCCAAGTACAACAGCAAGGCCACAGAACGGATGCTGCAGAGAGACCACCGTTGAGAGCCAAGGCACAATTTTCTAAAGGCATGAAAAAGAGGAAGACAAACCGGAGTGAATGCTACAAAATTAAAGTAACTACAAAAACCACCACCACCACAACAACAAACTACAACAATAACAATGATAAATACAACAAACTACAACAATAAGAAAAGTAAAGATTGTGAGGATACAATAAGAAAAAGAAGAGGACGAGGAGGAGGAGGAAGAGAATTAAGCAAAAAGGAGTGATTTCCACCTAATCAATACCTTTATTATTAGGTTGGGAACTTTAATGTCATTCCTTAATCATTTCTTCATGAAAAATAAATTACTCTGAATATCCTTGAAGTTCCGCTGAAGTTTTGCCTGAAGTTTTGCCGCAGTACCTTCACTGCTGCTTCATGGGAGGGTGACGTGGGGGGCAAGACGTGCGGAAGAGTGAGAGGCACGCGAAAAATCAGTGGTATCATGTTATTTTTTTATAGTGTATTGTCTGCAGGAAACACATCAGTCTCGCAGATCTTCCCCGTCGCTCTGGTTTCGTGAGTGCATGGATGCGTGTCGTAGCTTAGCAAGGCTGTGAGAAAATGGCAGACGAAGACATAGATAATCTAACCAGAAGCCACTTAGATTTGAGTAAAACAAACTGGTCACAGACAAAAAAAAATTAATATTTAGAAACTCCTGTTAATCTGAAAAAATACAAAATCACGAAATCTACTCGTGAAAGTTAATCTGTGTCCTTGTTTCTTTGAGTGGAATCATCCCCGTTCAAGAAGGGCATTAATTCCCTTGACATTTTCCCTTACGGATTCTAATCTAATGTAATAGTCATCCTCAACATATTGCATTGGAAACCTTGTCATTTGGTCTGAATCTCTTTTTATTAACTCTAATTACTTTTCTTTTCTTCCGCAAGACCTGTCGCCTTATTTTCATAACCCCACAGTGTCTCTACCGTTATGCCTTGCCCTCCGCTTCCTCCACTTCATATTAATATTTCTCGGGAAGTTCAAGGTCAAGGAGAATGTAGCTGGAGGAGAAAGAGGAGGAAGAAGAGACCGCCCGGAAACCTCTATCATTCCTATATGTTTGTACTCCAAGTGGAAGGAATGGTGAACGGAAGAAGAGAAAGTTTTAAGAGACACAAAAGAGGGCGAGGGGATGAGAGGTGAGGATAGACGACAATAAAGATGGAATAGGGGGAGAGGAAGAGCGTAAGCCACTGGAGGTAGGTCACAGGCAGCTCTAGCCAATGACAACTACCATAAGAAATGAGATGATACATGTCGCCTGACCTGGAATATTAGTTAAAATATGTCTGGTTTGGTTTGCATGCGAGCGTACATCAGAGGTAGTGAGGTGAGGAGAGCAGTGTGGGGTGGTGAGGACAAGGCTGAGGGGAGTGTTATCCTCGTGGGTACATGCAGTAAAGTCTTATCAGAGGGGAGGGGCTGGCAGGTGGAAAGATCGAAAGGGTTAAACGGAGTACAAACGCATTTAGGAATACTTGAATCGGATATAAAGGAGTGTGTAAGCGTCAAGGCCATCTATAAGGGATAGTTGAGTGATGTAATGTATTAAGTGATGGCTGGAGGGATGGTGACTATCAGGTAGAGAACATTATACGACAAGGTGGGTGCAGGGTGTCATTTGCTCGCTAAAACACAAACCACCGAGATTATTGTGTGAGTGAGGTATGCAATAATAACACCTATGGAAATTAGAGAATAAACTTAAGAGGACGTTAAGTTATGTAAGAGTGTACTATGCAGCATTTTTCTCTCTTACTATCCTCTCAAGTTCCTCCTCCCCTAATTTCCTTCCTTCACCTCATCTTATACCTTCACCTCATCCCAATTGCATTCTTTACTTGGCATCAAAAATAATCGTCCTGCCTTTCCCTTCGTCCATCCTCACCGCCGGTAAAACCCAGTAGCGCCCGCTGTCTCACCTCTCCCCACCGCTTGGCTACATGGTCGCGCCCGCCACCTACCTTCCTAACCTGATCCATTGTTATTCCTAGGACGGACGGACTGAGGACACGCATAGCTCCCAGGACAAGCGAGTCGCGGGGGAGAGGTGACTGGTAGTAGGGGGGAAGATGCGCCCCTGAGCTGCTTGCCCATTACCGTCGCGCGACAAGACTTTGGGAGTGAAAGTGAAGGGCATCGCGAAGACTTTTAGCCGACGGTGATTAGACGAAGATCGAAAAGTTCACATCAAGCACACCGTAAAAGGATCAACGCGCTAGATTACTTAATTGGAGGAGTGTTTTTTTTTATTTGTAGTTTTTTTTTTTTTTCCAACCGCGTTTCAAGTAGGGTCTGTATCAGGCGAAGGGGATAACAGTCCATAATTAAGATTGTTAAATAGAAATGGAGAACGAAAATAAATTAATATCATAAGATTCTCTCTCTCTCTTTCTTTCTTTTTTTTCTCTCTCTCTTTCTTTCTCTTTCTCTCTCTCTCTCTCTATGTGCGGGACTTGAAAGGCTGATAGGACGTAATGCGAACGCGGTTTCAGTCTCTAGTTTATAGAGATCGTGAAGTGGGTACGTTCTCGGTGCGGGGGGCGTTTGGGGCCACCGCCTGGTTTATGGGACGTCAACCAGCACACAGGCGAGTCCTCTTATTAGTTGTGCAAAATTAATGAGCCAAATGCGCCCCATAAATGAGCAGTTCTTAATCCCTCCCAAGACGTCGACTAGGAAGAGGAGGAGCAGAAAGAGGAAGTGTAGGAGTAAGAAGAGGAAGGGATGCAAAAGAGGAGGAGCAGAGAGAGGAATTTCAGGAGTAAGATGAGGAGGAGATGCAGTAGCGTTGTGGTGTTTGTGGAGGTGGTGGATATAGTGTGGTAGGCTGATGTTTGTGGTAGTGGATAAAGGTTAGTGTGGTGTGGGAGGCAAGAGACGAAAGGGGGATAAGAAAACATAGGAAAAGAAAAAATATAAGACAATAGAAAAAGGAAAGAAACACACACGCACACGCACACACACACGCACACACACACACACACACACACACACACACACACACACACACACACACACACACACACACACACACACACACACACACACACACTCATTCCTCAGACACTCCACCAAATTGGGTTATCACAGACTCATGCTGTCTCTTGCACTCCTCTCCCTTCCCCTTCCCACACACCGTCTCTACTGTCGAGGAACTGCAGACCACCACCTCCATGACGCCTATGATAAGGGTGACCCGCCGCCCACTCAATGTATAACCTTCAACCCTACTGCAAATGAGTGGCTTGTTACTGTCTTGCTTCTGCTTCTCGAAGGGTACGTAGGTGTTGGGAATTAATGCGAGAAACCCAGACGTGTGGTATTCTTAGTTGGGGCGTCTGCTGCTACTGTGTGTGTGTGTGTGTGTGTGTGTGTGTGTGTGTGTGTGTGTGTGTGTGTGTGTGTGTCTGTGTGTCTGTGTGTGTGTGTGTGTGTGTGTGTGTGTGTGTGTGTGTGTGTGTGTGTGTGTGTGTGTGTGTGTGTGTGTGTCTACTATCTACGAAAGGGATGGAGAATATTGATAGTAACGATACAAATAATAATAATAGAAGAACAAGAACAAGAATAAGATGATGGTAATGATGAAGGTGAATTGAATTAACAGGAAGAAGTAACGTAAGAAAGGAAGAGAGAAAGAAAAATAAATGGAAGAAAACATATACGAGATAAAAGGCAAATAATACTCAGAAGAAAAATATACATTAAAGAATACATGAAATGGATATAACATGTATATAAAGTGTACCCAAAAGAATGACAAAAAATAAATACATAAATACCCAATCCAAGAAAAAGAAAAGATAAAAGAAAGCAAAAACAAAACAGACAGAAAGTTTAAAATATCTCACTCAATAGGAATTAAAAACCAAAGCTTTGAAGAAAAAAAGTAGACAAACGATAAAGAAAAAAGATGAAGTGAAAATATAAACGCAACAATATCCACATTGAAACCTAAAACCAACTATTTAGAAATAAAAAGACATCTGATTAAACCATCCGGACCTCAAACCACACCAGCCTCCTCAGGTCGTTGCCGTCCCCCTCCCTCCCACAACACGCGCACACATATACACACACACACACGTACGACAATACGACGACAACAACAACAAGCAACAACAGCAACAATAATAACAATATATATTTTCAAACTAGCCATTTCCTGTAGAAAGATGACATCCAAGAAAAGGAAAAAGAAACTGAAAAAGAAAGATAAGAGGAAGGAGTAAGGTTAGAAGAGGTATGGATGAGCTGGAGCAGAGCTGGGCGGGGCGGAGCGAAGCGGGGCAGAGTGGCGTGGGGCTGGTGGGACGGGGCGGGGCTGAAGGGTCTGGGGCGGGGCTGGCGGGTCTGTCTGTGGTCGGTTTAAGTACTATACTACTGGTTTGTACTGTTTGTTTTATTGTTTACCTTCAGGTAGTGAAGTTGCCTAATAGTACACCATTCCTAAACACACACACACACACACACACACACACACACACACACACACACACACACACACACACACACACACACACACACACACACACACCATTACACACCCTAAAGGCCACTATTAGTTAGAGTCTGAATTTCCATGTTCTGAATTTATTGTATTACTTAGTACTTTTTTTATTATGTTGGTCCAGACACTAGCCTGACCTCGCTAATCTATCCATTATTTCCTTCCCTTATAGTCTCCCTCACTGAACTCTTTTATAAACTTGTGGGACATGCACTTACTTACTCATTCTGAATCCTAGTGACTTCAAGGACGAATCATTCACTGTTTCACTCATTCACCGTTTCACTCACTCATTGATTCACTTGCTCATTCACTCTCTTTGAACTCCTTCACTCTTTTCCTTCCTCTTTCCTTTCCTTTATAACAGTCAAGCTAACTCGTCCTTGTTAAAAAGATTGAAATAATCACTTTTTTTATTACGCATTTATCTTTCATGGCTTTCTTTTTCCTAAACAAGATTTTTTTTTAACTTTTCTTCTTCTGTAATGGTAAGTTTTATAGTGATGTGGAACACTTTTTTTTTCCTCTTGCTAAAAAAATATTGCTAAAATTTTAGTTATGTTTCCTCAACTGATAAATATAACTTTTTCCTCCCTTATGATAGGTCTATTATACTTTTTTTTCTTCATTATTTCCATTGTCCTGGGATTCCTATACTTATTACAGTCATTTATATATTCACCTATATTTATGATTTTTTACATGGACTAATTTGTTTTAGCTCCGTCATATTTCTTTCTATTTTCATTTACATTCATATTTATCAGGTAGCAATATTTCCTCTCATACAATTTTCACTTCTATCCAATTCCTATTTCTTACTTTCGATCTTTTCTTCCTATCGCAAAACATCTTCAGCTTGTCATCCTCCTCCACAGTTTCTTGTCATCTCCCTTTCACCTTCGGCAGCGTGTTTTGCAGCTCCCACAGTCACGTCCCTCACACGCCACCTGTGTCCTCTCCATCTCACTTCTCCTGACTGGATGCCTGCGGGTCTTCCTCCTCACTTATTCTAGTCTTCCTCCTCCTCATCACTCCTCTGCTTCCTCCTCGATACCCTGAGATCACCACGCCTCTAGCTTACCTCCTGCACAATCACCCCGCCCTTTTATCACATCCCCATCGCCAGAGGCCCTGCAAGAATAAAGACCACCTTCAACCACTGAATTCTAAATATTTTTTTCTCCTCCTCCCTCACATTCCATCTCTCAAGGGACTCAATACAATATGCAGTAACACCAGCAGCTGTATCGCATTCATTCACGATCACCTGTTTATCTCCTCAACTAGAAATACAAGTCAATTGATACTGATTCAGGAGTTAACGAGGAGGCGGTGCTGTGGCTGCCAGAGTGCAGGCTTCCTCTCCTTTGGTACCAAGATTTAATTCCCAACTACGTTTACACAATTGCCGCCGCTCATTGTGTGGCGGGTTAGTTTCAAAGAGGAACGAGGGTGAGAAACGTGGAGCCTCATTCACGTACGTCCATTACAAAGATATATATAACATTTGCCGCCACCACAACAATAAGAGTCACACCTTCACCACTGCGCTGCCTAACACTGTTCGAGGGTCGGGGTGTAAAGATAAAGAAAATATCAATAACATCCACGCAGAGTGACAGAGATAAGTAGATAGACATTTAGAGAGATAGATAGAGAGAGGAGAGAGAGAAAGGGATGTTCCAATACTTGTATACAAACGCATAAGGGAGAAGATCCATACCTATAATCCTGACATCGTGTAGGCGTGAACACACCTTACACCCTTCTCCCTTCCTATCAGTCAGTGTTAGTTTGTATTTACAGGATGAACACAGTGTTGCCCTTGTGTATCCTGTCAACGAGGAGAAGGACGTAAAGGGTTGTGTTCAGCGGTGTTTTAAAGACTGTTAATTTGTCATTGTTAATTTGTGAACTATAACTTTTGAGAGTGTCTCTATAAGGGGGTTTTTGAGATCGTTTTAAAGACTGTATTTACAAAGTTTTCAAGAAGGTTTAATGAGTATATTTACGATTGCGTGTAAGGACGTGTTGAAAAATGCATTAAAAAACTACCAGAGTGTGTTTAAGAAAGCGTCAATCAGCGTCCTCGATAACCAACCAGTACTCAAATCGGGTCACATAAAAAACGAAGAAGACTCGTTTTATGCAATCGCTAAACCTGCGTGCTCGTCAGTCCAGGAAAAATGAGATCTGGGTTACGTCAAGTGCCCCGTCAGGCAGCTCTTCCGCCGGGTTGAAGGACGAGGCTCTGATTGCTGGTTTAATCCGCTGCTTCCCATTATTTACTAACCTGCAGGTGCGAGTCATGGCATCGCTTGGGTCTTGAGGCAAAATAAGGAGAGAGGAAGGAGGAGGGAAGCTGAGGGAGGGAGAAGTAAGGAGAAGCTGCTCCTGCTGCTGCTGCTGCTGTCTAGATATTTACAATTGTTCAACTTAATTCGCATTTTAGATCGGACATTCACCTTTCCATGCCCTCATCCCACCCCTCGACGCACCTCCCACACCCTCTGTCCACCCCTCACTCCTCCTCCTCCTCCTCCTCCTCCTCCTCCTCCTCCTCCTCCTCCTCCTCCTCCTCCTGCCGGTGCATAAAATTTGTAAGCCTTATTATTATGTTTTGTGGAGCAGTTGGAGTAACAAAGATGCGTGATACTCTATAAAGTCTTTTTCCACGGACACAAAAATAATATAGGGACGTGTTAATTCTGCTTCGGGAGACAGCGTGAAGGGGGCTGAGAGAGGGACGAGATCAGTTGGTAAGATCTCTGAGTTTAACAAGCAATAAGGATAAACAAATATGAGTAAGAATGTGAATAAATTAAAGTGTTTTTTTTTTTTTTTTTTTTTTTGTGTTCACGTGTTTATGCTATACAAGAATATCTGAAGGTTACCTGACTTGTCTTTTTAACGTGTCCTTTGTAGTTCTCAGATTCAACATGAGATATCGAAGGAGGTTATTTTTTGTACACATTTTACATACAAAACACTACAAGTTTCATCATCGCTTATATGTCGTAAAACAAACACAACACGACGTAATCAAACATAAAAAATCAACAAACAATAGTATAAATAAACTAACATCCTTCCGCGAAAACACCTTAAAAGATGCAGATCAACCTTGGCGAGACAAAATCAAACATAGTGTGTGTCATGTGGGGGGGGGAGAAGGGAGGGAGGGAGGGAGGGAGGGAGGAAGAGGGAGAGGGAGGGGAGAAGAACGAGACAGAACACAGTGCTGGCTGGCTTCAACAGTTTACTTTACTATTTATTCTAATGTTTTATTTAATGTTAACTTCAAAGCTGAATTAATTTCCTGTTGTCTTCACCGTTTACTTTAATATTTTTGCACAGATAATTTTGTGGTTATGATTTCGTAGTCACATTTTATTTCCTTGTTTATTCATTTTGCACAATTAAATTTCTAGTCTGCTTTATTTATTTTGATTATACCACTTATTTTTTATTATACCACTTATTGATTATACCACTTTATTTTTTATTATACCACTTATTTTGTGTTTTATCCTTAATTTTTGTGTTTTGTTTATTGAAGTATTATTGTAGTGTTTATTGTAGTGTAAAGCAGTATTTTTTTTTTTTGTGTGTGTGTGTGTGTGTGTGTGTGTGTGTGTGTGTGTGTGTGTGTGTGTGTGTGTGTGTGTGTGTGTGTGTGTGTGTGTGTGTGTGTGTGTGTGTGCGCGCGCGCGGGTGTGTGTGTGTGTGTGTGTGTGTGTGTGTGTGTGTGTGTGTGTGTGTGTGTGTGTGTGTGTGTGTGTGTGTGTGTGTGTGTGTGTGTGTGTTTTTTCCCGCGTGGGTTAGGTCACTAAGGCTCAAAGGGCGTGTCTAGGCACCTCCCGCAACAAGGTCTTTCTCCCTTTTCTTTTAGACTTTTTTATGTTTTATGTTTTCCTGGTGTTTTTCTTTTCTTTTTCTTCTATATTTTCTTTCTTTCTTCTTCTACTACTACTTATTTTCCTTCTTTTCTTCTGGGTCTTGTTCTTCTTATTCTTCTTTTTCTTCTTCATATTTTTAATTTTCTATAATTCTTTTCGTTTTCTTTGGCTTTCACTATTTCGATCATGTCTCTTATAGCATTCATGTTTTCTTTCTTCTCTCGATGCTTATTTTTTCTATAGATTTTTTTTTTTTTTTGTTACACTGTTCCAGTCTATCATTTTCCTATAGTATAATTTTAGTTTCTAGATAATTTTTTTTTCTAAATCGTAACCATTATCTTTTTTTCTCTCTCTCGCTCTCATGCACAGTCAAAAAAACACACACAGATCCTCACCGAGACTCCTTCCTCCCCACCACTTCCACGCACCGCCACTAAGCCGTCCTTCTGCCAAGCTCCTTCCTGATGCCAATTCGTCACCATTGCGAGACTATGCTAATGCTTTCGTACCCTCTCGACTCCCTTCCCAGTCGACGCAGACCAGATCCCTCACTCTCTCTCTCCTTTAGAAGCGTCGATAAGGTCATAATTTCTAAATCCAGGTGAAGACGAGCGAGACTTCCCTATCATCCCACCGTCGGGTTCACCTGAGTTCACCTGAGTTCACTTGTGGTCGATGGTAGTACGTATATTCACTACCTATTCGTACGTACAATGGTGGTGAAGTAATGTTATGTCGTACAGTGGTAGTTGGTTAAATTATGAAGGAGACTGAAGTAATATGGAATGATTGATAGGCGTGTGTACAATGCGGTGGATGAAAGGGAGGTGAAGGAGGGTGACGCATTAGAGGCTGATGGATGGAGCCGATTAAGTAACACCGGGTGATATATGCACGCACACACACGCACACGCACACACACACACACGCACACACACACACACACACACACACACACACACACACACACACACACACACACACACACATACACACACACACACACACACACACACATACACAATACAATGGATAGATAGATGGAGTGCCAGTCATGAAAAGGGATGTAGCAGATTAAATAAAGGGGAAGTGAAAGGGAGACGGTACAAAACAGTATAACGTGTAACTCTTGACCTTATTACACAACTACACGCTATTACATGTTCCATTTTTTTTCCCGGTGAAGGAAGCAAATTACATCACTATACAAAGACTAAACTGGAACATTCATTCTCTCCCTTACCATTTGTTTCCCTTACCAATCCTCCAATCCTGCTAAAATACGTAAATAGTGAGTCATGACAGAAGGTAGGTCATTCTTCCTGTATTTGGTGCGAATGAAGCTGAAGACAGGATGAGGGGAAGGGATTGAAGGGATGGGCTTACCGCTGCCACTCTGTTGGGCGTCGTTTTAGCTACACAGGGAGGAACAGTGAACTTCGAAGATCACTATCGTAAAAAAAAGGTTCAACAAGGTGATGCAGCGCCATTTAGAACCAGCTCTTCACTTCTCTTGCTCGTTGGTTCACAAACTTTATTCTTGAAACGTGCGCCAGAGGAGTAATTATAGAACTTATTTTTTTGAAAGTTATACACCACAGCTCAGTCAACCATTTTGGGAACATACCTAATGATAATGATGATAATGATGATAACAACACCACAACACCACCACCAACACCACCAACAACAGCAAAGAAAAAGTAAAAAAGACATTGATCCATAAAACAAAAGAAAAGAAACTATGAGAATAATTTTTTACACTATCAAAAGGAGGCGAGAAACGGAAGAATAAATTATATAAACAGGTGTGAAGGAAGGACGCAATGATGCATGTCGACATTCTTGTGTATCATTGTATCTGGAACGTGTTTAGATATTGGCTCAGGGGGGGAGGAAGGGGCGGGGAGGGTGGCTGGTGAAATAGACCCTGACATAACCTGCTTGAAGGGAAGGAAGGAGCAGAAAGGGAGAGTGGATGATGAAATAGAAAAAGGTAAAAAAAAATTAAATAAAGTAAATAATCAAGTAATATGATACGAAAGGAAGGAAGTTTGAAATGAAAAGACAATGAATAGGTGACAATAGACGAAGAACGGAATTGACAAAGAAAAATATATGTAAGAAAATCAAATGAATAAAAGGATACGAGAGAAAGAGTAGCAGGAGATAAAAAAAAACATATTTAAGAGAGATATAATTAGATAAAAAATTAGATAAAAAGGAAACGAGGAATTAAATCAAACAAATAGATACAGAATGACAAGAGAAGGAAAGAATCATACACACACACATACACACATACACACACACACACACACACACACACACACACACACACACACACACACACACACACACACACACACACACAAAGGATGAAAATGCTATCTCCTTTACCACATCACCCACTGGCCTCAAGAGAATTATAGAAAAACAGCCAAATATTCCACAACAACCGTCATTACCTTCATAAAATCAAGTAAAAACATATTTAAGTCAAACAGGCCACTGACCCTTATCTTAAAAAATAATACACGAAAGAAAACACGATCATTTGGACTCACTACAAAAAAAATATAAGACTTCAACAAAGAAACCAAAAATATACGAAACCTAATTGTGGCAAACATTGAGAACCCCAAAAAGACTGCTATCAGGGCATCATTTTAATCCTCTTCCTCCACCAGTGAACGAAATTAAGTTAAAGAAAACGAAATGTTGCCCAAGGAAACGATATCAAGAGCGACCACCAAAAATATATATTAGCACAGGTAATTCGACGGAGGAAGAAGACACAGAGATAACAAACAGTCAAGACACACCCTCGTCCCTCCTCCCTGTACCTCTCCTCTCCCTCCTCTCCCTCCCTGAGCTCCTAGTAGGTGAAGGAGAATAAGGACAAGAGGATAAGACGGAGAATAAGAGAAAATAAGAAGACAAGAGTTTTAAGAAGGGCGTAGGGAGAAGTAAGGATAGATATGAATAATTGGAGAAAGAAAAAGAATAGAGAGAGAGAGAATGGGAGAATGAGAGAGAAAGCCATGAAAGAAGTAATGAAAGAGACTGATGATAAGATAGAAAATTAAGAAATATGAGAGAAAATAAGTGAAAATAAAGAACGAGATGTGAACCAATTGAAACAAAGAATGGAAGTAAAGTACAAGACAAAAGATGAAAAGAAAGTTATGGGAGCTCGAGCTGATGAAATAGAGAGGCAAAGGCACAAAAAAATAATAAAGAAAAAAAATGTATAATTATTGATCTCTTTTACGCAAACCAGTATTTTTTCCTCTCTCCCTCACATCCTTTTCCCTCCTTTCCTCATTTCCTCCATCTTTGGACTTTCTTCTCTTAAAATTTCGAGAGGAGGAACCATGTGCTATATCTGGATTCTCTATTTCCTTTTTTTCTTCCAAAAGTAAGATCATAAGATGGATAAAAGTGAATACATATGGGAAATTTCTCTCACGACTTGCTGAGGGGAAAAAAACGAAAAGCAGAGATATGATACTTTCGAGATAGTGAGAGAGAGAGAGAGAGAGAGAGAGAGAGAGAGAGAGAGAGAGAGAGAGAGAGAGAGGAGAGAGAGAGAGAGAGAGAGAGAGAGAGAGAGAGAGAGAGAGAGAGAGAGAGAGAGAGAGAGAGGAGAGAGAGAGAGAGAGAGAAAGAGAGAATAAAATAAAAATCCCTACGTACGTTCGCTTTATCCTCTTCATGACCTGCGCACAACAAAACCACTTATCAACAGACTGCGCAGCGCTAATCGTGGAGGAGGGAGGGAGGAGGCGGTTGAAGAAGTAGAATGCGACTCAATGCGCTCAAAACCATGACGAGAAGATCGGAAAATAACTATCACAAGCGACTAAATATATTAAATGACAAGATAATACTCACTTATTTTACCACGACTGCATTTTTTTTCCCTTCAACTCAACAAAAAAAAATAAACGGGGACACACACGGGGGACGGGGGAGCAGTGATGGGTTTTGAGGAGGGGTAGGAGGGGGGTAGGGTAAGTATAAATAAAAACAAAACAAAACAGGTACTCGTAAGTTACCTGAAAACCTGTTCTTAAATTGCTCGACTTGCTGAATAGAAGAGGAAATCGAGCCACTGATGGTATTCTGAGGCTCACTATTTTTTGTGTTCATCCATTGTTTTTCTGATAAATTAAGTAAACAGAGATGCAAGACGTTTTGGATTTATTGGTAGTGACGACCTGCATGCGAGGAGAGAAAGAGAGAGAGAGAGAGAGAGAGAGAGAGAGAGAGAGAGAGAGAGAGAGAGAGAGAGAGAGAGAGAGAGAGAGAGAGAGAGAGAGAGAGAGAGAGAGAGAGAGAGAGAGAGAGAGAGAGAGAGAGAGAGAGAGAGAGAGAGAGAGAGAGAGAGAGAGAGAGAGAGAGAGAGAGAGAGAGAGAGAGAGAGAGAGAGAGAGAGTGTGTGTGTGTGTGTGTGTGTGTGTGTGTGTGTGTGTGTGTGTGTGTGTGTGTGTGTGTGTGTGTGTGTGTGTGTGTGTGTGTGTGTGTGTGTGTGTGTGTGTGTGTGTGTGTGTGTGTGTGTGTGTGTGTGTGTGTGTGTGTGTGTGTGTGTGTGTGTTTTAACAATGACCCAAATGATGAGTGAGTAAGCCATGTGTGACTGCCAAAAGCCTGAGTGTCACACCTGTTAGTCGCTGCCCAACACATGGACACCTGACACACGCTGAGATAACAGAACAATTAATGAGAGTGTAAATGCCGCACTTCCAACGCACGAAAACTGGCCTGGTGTCCCATAATGACCTTTGTCTTCAGTTTGAATTATAATATATTAAGTAAATCAACTCAACACAATAATTTCTACAGGTTTAAAAGAGATAACTGGACTTTGTGTCAAATTATGTCCTTTCCTTGAAGTTTCATTTGAATATCAAACAATTTATCGGTGAGTAATAGTAATTGTAACGTATTTATTATAAAAGGCAAGCAAATGAGTATAATATTTTTGGGTTAAAGTCAAAAATTCAAATGCCGGGTGAGAAAAAATAAAACTCCTGACACGCACTGAACAAATGAGGAAGAAAGTGTAGGAGTAACTTATAAAAAAGTGTGTGTGTGTGTGTGTGTGTGTGTGTGTGTGTGTGTGTGTGTGTGTGTGTGTGTGTGTGTGTGTGTGTGTGTGTGTGTGTGTGTGTGTGTGTGTGTGTGTGTGTGTGTGTGTGTGTGTGTGTGTGTGTGTGTGTGTGTGTGTGTGTGTGTGTGTGTGTGTGTGTGTGTGTGTGTGTGTGTGTGTGTGTGTGTGTGTGTGTGTGTGTGTGTGTGTGTGTGTGTGTGTGTGTGTGTGTGTGTGTGTGTGTGTGTGTGTGTGTGTGTGTGTGTGTGTGTGTGTGTGTGTGTGTGTGTGTGTGTGTGTGTGTGTGTGTGTGTGTGTGTGTGTGTGTGTGTGTGTGTGTGTGTGTGTGTGTGTGTGTGTGTGTGTGTGTGTGTGTGTATGCGGTTTAAAATCCTTCAATGAACCACAAAATATGTATCACAAGAACACAAACTTTGCCAGACCTACACACACATTTATATCAACAACAACAACAACAGCGTGAGATTCAAGGAGTGTGACGCCAACACACTCGCCGTTAAACAAACCCACAGAATTGACTCCTGTCTATCTGTACCTCTCCTTCAGTTTGACTTATAGTGTTGTCAGTACTGAACACTCACGCCCTTCACTCTGTCTTTCCTGCCTCTTACCCTGCCTCTTACCCTTCCCTTTTACCCTTTTTTTATCCTTTTCTTACCCTTTTCAGTTCTCATTCACCTCGTTCCTATCCTATCCTCATCTTTACCCTTAAACCTACTTTCACTCCATTTTCACACAATCTTTATCCCTCCCTTCACAAGACTCACTTACCCTCACCTCACCCTCACCTCACCCTCACCTCTCCATCTGATAAACAAAACATTTACTCTATCAAAAAGGAGAGAGAGGTGGAGAGGGAAAGAGAGGTAACGAAAGGAAGAGGAAGGCAAGGATGATAGAGAAAAATAATGATAATGCTAACTGGTTCTCTTTTTCACTGCGCCATATATCTTCGCGGCAATAAAGTGTTGTTGATTTATGCATGATCTGATCACGCTATTATTTATATCACTGTATGTTTTTATCTGCGAACCCCAGACACACAGGACCGTCAACACATTAATAGAGTATATGTTCATTTGCGGATGTTAATATATTCAACGTATTTGTTTGCGTGTGTGTATAGGTTGTATAAATATATGGACTGACAGAATACGAGTAGAAGTAGAAATAAAATTTAAAAAAACTATTGGCTTTGTTTTTTATATTCACTTAGAATCAAAACAAACTCAAGCTACTTTCCTCACTAAAAACATCCTAATACAAACCCTTATGACAAAATGTTCTATCTAAAGGAAAAAAATAATGGTCTGCTTCAAGTTTCGCGCCATTAAATATCACAAAATCCTTAACGTTCACTTTCTGATGTAGATTGAAGACATAAATTGCTTCTGTTGACATTTTCTTCAAGTGTGTCCATTAGTTAGGTTACTTGACGGCCATGGGTAAGATTAGTTTCCTTTCCATTTACCTATTCCCTTCTTACCTATTTTTATCTTACTTATTTCCTCATCCACTTCCCTTGGCTTGTGTTATTCCATGCTCTAACGCCTCCTATCTTCTTCTACCAAGCTCATTCCCCCTTGGCTTCCTCTACTCCTGTTACCCTTCTGCCCTTATGAGCTATTTGTGGTTTCCTCTCTTGATATCTAAACATTCTTCTCGTCGCTTTAACTACGTATTTTTGTTCTATTGTCTTGCTTTGATTCCATTAAAACTCGTCTCTCTATTCCTTCCTCGTTCTTGTTTCCTTGTTCGGTTACTTTTAATTTTCCGCCTTCCACAATTTTTTCCCATCTCTCCTAACTGGTTATTTTTCCTCCCGCACTTTTTACGATCCTACATTTTTTTTCTTCTTCTTCCTTCTCCTCCTGCTCTTCCTCCTTCTCCTTGCTGCTTTTGTTTTCGCCTTGCTACCTGCTTTCCGTGGCCTGCAGCACCCAATTATCGCCCCTTCAAGGCAAGTGATCTATGCATGGGAAGTTTTAGCTGTACTCTGTTTCTTGGTCGTGTTTATCTCCCTGATGAAGAGGGTGACCGCGCGCGTCCGGCAAACACTATTCACTACTCTTTTGGTGAGGGCGGGTCTGGAAATAACAAGTTTAGTCGACACAAAGCACTCGAGACATTAAGTTAGCTGCTGAGAGTAAGTAAAGCAAGCAAAACCTCTAGCTTTTATCTCACCTGCAAGTCAGCATCATCATCATCCTCCTCCTCCTCCTCTTCCATTATGTTTCTCCTTCCTCATTCTATTTCTCCCTCAACTCTATTTCCAGAACATTAAGTGACTGTTTAAGACGCCACACCACCACCACCACCACCACCACCACCACCACCACCACCACCACCATCACCATTAGCAGCCTGGTAGTTTATCGCAAGCACTCGCAAGACGACGGGGTGTGGCTACCTAAGTTTGCGTTTTGGGTAGCTGATAAGTGTAACCAGTAAGTCAGTCCTCCTACACCCCTCCCTCGAACATGCACTACACACCCTGCCCTCCCTCCCTCCCCCCCACACTGAGATGAACACAAGGGAGAAAAAAATAATGGGTAAAAAAATTGAGGAGGGAAGACTAACCTCCACTGACAGTTCTCTTTGCTTGAGATGCGTGACCAGAAAACCTGTAGACAATTCAACTTTAGAT
>JAXIVD010004402.1:35000-36344 GCA_036785275.1 Cancer borealis | reverse complement strand
CGAAGGCCGCCAGTAATTTAAGATTTTACTCTGTGTATAAAAATGCGTGGAAATATAATTAAATGTGCCGTACACGCTCACGTTTAGATACACACAAAGGGTGGAGGTAATGCAGCATGACATTACAAACTGTTGTGAGACAGTTTTATCCTTCCTTTCATGTCGTTGGATGAGACAGTGACCGTAACGTGTCGTCCGGCCCTACAGACTCACGCTAGTTTGATCCGTCAGCTTCCAGCGCGGGAAATGGAGTGGTGCAGAGATAAATTGCGCGCCATTGTATTTCTTGTTTCGCATTTGCTGTGTGAAAGAGTGAGAGAGAGAGGGAGAATAGATTTGGTGTTAGACTAAACTTGGAAGTGTCGAGTGTGAGAGGAGGAAGACTATTGTGTGTGGGTGTGATGGAGTGTTTGTTATTGTGGTGAGAGCTGCTGCTTGCGTGGGAGGTGGCAGTGGGCGTGGGTGTTGGGATGACGGGCGGGAGTACCTAGCAAAGCCTTGTATGTGTTGGTGGAAGGCAAGAACATCTCTCCTTCAGTATCACCTTTACAGCAACTTAAAGAATGACACCACTACTTACGACACACTAACTTATCCCTCACAGTACCTCTCATCCGACCTTCCTTTATGCCTCTACTCGCAGCATATCTCCTTCTTCACTCCCAACCTCTTGTCCGGAGAATGTGGTAGTGTAGAAGAAAGCAAAACTTTTTTCTACTTGACTCATTACCTCCTCCTCCTCCTCCTCCTCCTCCTCCTCCTCCTCCTCCTCCTCCTCCTCCTCCTCCTCCTCCTCCTCCTCCTCCTCCTCCTCTTCCTTGTCGTCCTTGCTCCTCGCACGCACGGATTGCACACGAGGCACACTGTAATATTACCTGTCTCATTATCAATTATGACTGGTCGAGTAATCTTATCGAGCGGCGGTGTGCAATTGTGGGCTCCGGCAGGTAAGCAGTGCATCCTGCTGCTGCTGCTTCCTACTTCCTGCTTGTATGAGTGTTTTCATTCTCGTTATCTACATTTTTTTTTTTTCTCTCTCTCTTTCTCTCTCTTTCTCCACAACCTTCAGTGAGACCTGTTTGACATTATAGTGTGGGTCGTCCGATGAGAAAAACCTTTACTAAAAAAGTAATTAAAGTTCTTGAAATAAAACCAAAACATAAGAATGAAATGACAACGAAAGATCATCATGTATACAATGTGAAAAGTATGAAATGTGTCAAGGAGTTCAATGTTTCAACCACGTTAAATAAGAATAAAAGTTGGCCACGCACGCACTACCTTTGAATTGTGTGTGTGTGTGTGTGTGTGTATGTGTGTGTGTGTGTGTGTGTGTGTGTGTGT
>JAXIVD010004402.1:22500-30000 GCA_036785275.1 Cancer borealis | reverse complement strand
TCTAGGTAGGGAACAGGTGGGCGAGGACGCACTGGCATGTGTTGGATAAAATACGCAGAGTGTAATCTTTCGCTAGCAAAGTTACCAAAATGGACGCGCCCTCAGATCGGGAAAGGTCGGTCGTAATATTAGCATAATGACCCCGCGACTCCCGCCCCTAACATACTGCTCCATATTTCGGCCAGGCAACAGTTTCTTATTGCCTCTCGATGTATCCCTTGAGTGGGTGGCTGGTGCTCACCCCTCGTCGGGCCCTCAGGGTTCTTGCCTCGTTGAGATGGACGAGGCGGGCTGAGAGGAGAGTACGCCGGTCCGGTTATGTGCGGCTGATCTTGTTTAGAGTGTAATTTTCCGGTTGTGTCACGTAGGCTTTTTGGGGTATTTGCTGTGAGTATTGGTCCTTATTTTACCGATGTACAGCCTTTTCGCGAGGGAATGCTGAATTCTTAGGTTTCTCAATAACACCACAAAAGTAATAATTTATTTAGGCTACTGAGCTGCGAGAGTGTGTGCAGTATTCCCAGCACAGGCTGTAGTACCGTGTCAAGGGTATGTCAAGGAAAGAAGACGATGGCTTAGCTGGTCCTGAGATCGAGGTCCTTCATCACTTGAGTCCGACGAAGAGAAACTCTGAACGCTGAGGAAAGTTGAGAAAATGTGTCCACCTCATTGTGCCGCGGAAGAAGACTGGCCATTATTTCATCCCAAATCATTTTTGTTCAGGAAAAAATATTTATTTTCCGAAAAATGATGTGGATAACATATATATATATATATATATATATATATATATATATATATATATATATATATATATATATATATATATATGCATTTTGTTTGTTTATATATATATATATATATATATATATATATATATATATATATATATATATATATATGCACACACACACACACACGCACACACACACACACACACACACACACACACACACACACACACACACACACACACACACGCACACGCACACACGCACACACGCGCACACGCGCACACACACACACACACACACACACACACACACACACACACACACACACACACACACACATACTCTTACTTATTTTCCTATAGTAACAACAACAACAACAACAACTACAGTAGAGATGGACGTGAAGGGTAAAAAAACTAAACTTTTGATGTGCCTTGAATTAGTAATGCAACCTCAGTGACGTCACAAAGTAACTTGGAATCATAAGAACGGAAAGTTGCCACATATACAATTAATTCAATGCCTTACATCACTGCAGTCCATTTAATGTAAATATCTGTGCCTCTCCTTATACACACACCAACATTTTCCTAAGCAGCAAGTCACGTCCGAGAACAAAAATATACATGTACTTGAAAAAAATATACATCAATATGAAAAAGAGACCACTGGTACCAGGGCTGACATCCTCCAATTAGTGCCTGTTGAAGTCGGTCTCAGTGTCTTGTAGCCAACGTGTTGATCCATTGGGCAGGTGCGGCGGTATTCCCCTGAGGGCTTGAATGATTGCAGTGACACGAAGTTTCTCCCTTCCTACCTGCCGTCAGCCTCTACTGGATGTGTTTGTTCACCCAGCTGCCTGTTCCTCCCCTTCATCTCTTTACTTCCTCTCTTCTTCCCTCCTTTTTCTCACCCCCTCCTGTCGTGTTCCGTCATCTCATCTCTGTTGTGGTTTTGTTCAGCCTTTCTCCCTCCCTTCCTCTCTCCCTCCTGTCAGTCGTGTTCTTCCTCGCATATCTTCTAGTCTAGCATTCCCCCTTTTTCTCGTCACGTATTCCCCTCCTCCTCCTCTTCCTCCTCTTCCTCTTCCCCCCTATGCTATGCCACCCTGCCATGGCCCCTGCCGCTATCCACGTCTGGTCACTTCCCTGCAGGGGTTCCATTCCGTCACCGGTCTGCCTCCAGTTACCTTCGTCCAGGAGACATATTAGGGCTTCTGCTCCTCCGTCAGCAACGCTCCCTCATTTAGCGCCTTAACAAGGGAAGGAGAGCGTGGGGGCGTCTGGATGAAGTCTTAATTAACTTTGGGTATGAACAAACAAAGGGGCGGAAATCCCACGTCCACTGTTCCTCAACAGTGTATTAAGAAATTAATTAAATCTTAAATGAAGTTAGGTATGAGTGTTTCGCCGGCGGTGAAGCCAAACTCGTGATCCACGCGGCATCATGCTGGATATACGTAATGGACTTTGTGTGCAGAATGCAATAATGGTGCACTGTTTTCACCACACTAGAGGAAGGTCTCCTCAGCTTACCACTGTCATTTTCAGTCTTTTTCTTTTTTGGGTTTTTGACGAAAGTGACACAAGGTTGTGAGCAGCACACTGGTGGATGTAAGTAGTAAGGGCTGATACGTGTGGGCCTGATGCTGCTGCTGTGTTGTTTTGATGTATACTTGGTTGATGCAAATATTTTTTTTATAATTATAATGCTAAAAGTTTCTTTTAACACAGAAGATATATCTACTTACAGAGCCATGCAACTATTAGTATATTTATGCAAATGTAAGCAGTTCATGGATGATTTATTATTTGAATGATTATGAAAGGACATCTTCATAGATTTATTGTTACGCAAACCAGAGGAAGATCTGCCTCTCCCCCTCAAAGCACGGTCTTCCTTTGACCCGTCACGCACAGCCAAATGTTGAAATTCAGTATTAAAGAAAACACTGTTGAATGGATGATAACCATAAGAATGCTTCATTATCCTGCTCGGCCAGTGAGCTTCTATAAACCCAGGAAGCACGATTCCGAGGAGTCTGTTCGTAGTATTCATTGTTCCCAGCCCGGCCTCGTCGGCATTGTTCTCCACGGAGCGTCTCTGAAAAGACCTGTTGTGATTGTTGTTACATATCAATGTATTTCTGGAGCCACAATATATTAATTCTGAAGCATTTCTTATGTAATATATACATGTGTATATGTGTGTGTGTGTATATATATATATATATATATATATATATATATATATATATATATATATATATGTATGTATGTATGTATGTATGTATGTATGCTATCATTAGCATCATCATTGTCTTCATCAACAGCCTCTATAAGTCCCCTCCAGGACAAAGGCCTCCACCAACCTTCTCCACTCATCTCTATCAGCTGCCTGTCTTTTCCAGGTTACTCCTGCAAAATTCTTGACTCATTTCTCTATCTAGTTCCTTATCTGCCCTGCCTTGTATTACCATTTCTGAGTTGTCATTATGTTACTCTAACAGTCCGCCTATTATATGTTCGTCGCATGACGTGTCCATTATCTTTTAATTGTGGTCAAGATGTTTTCAACTTTGGTCTGTTCCCTAATCCATGATGGTGTTTTCCTATCATCCCATGTTATGCCAAGCATTGTTCTCTTCATTCCCTTTTGGGCACTTTGAAGTTTTTGTTCCAAAGTAGGATGGTGGGATCGTGCAGTACATGATGATGGTTTAATGTAAGAATCACGTAAGGTCATACATTCGTAAGAAGACTTAAGTGTTATTATAGTGTGTTGGCGAGGGTTGACTCATGCACTCACCCCTCCCCTGAGTGGTGGTCATGACGGGAATCAATAAGGACAGAGGAGGGAGGCCCCAGTGCCGAACATGAAGCAGGCAGCCGAGGGAGGGCGGAAAGGAGGGTTGGCCTAATGAGGTGCGTGGCGGTGAGTCAAATACCAGCACGGTGCGGCGGCTGACCTGCTGGGAGGCATGTGGGGGGAGGCGGCATGTTGGGGGGGAGCGACAATCAGGTGTGAACTGGAGCTTCAGTGTCGATTAGGATTCATGGATAAATCGTAGGATGGATTAGCATCAGTCACCGGCAAATTAGTTTATACTGCACACACTTTTCATCTGTCTGCCGTCTCGTAGCTGTGTGTGTGTGTGTGTGTGTATGTATGTATGTATGATGTTCAAGACTCTTCCCTGTAGTAGTGTGTAATGCCTTAAGATTTCCTTCACATGTGTACTCTTTCGATTATGTGACTTGCTTTGAAAAGTGTTTGCTGTTGTGTCATCCGTGACGATGTGGTTTACTCTCGGACTCGTAATGACTTGTCAATTACTTTTTAAAATCTACTTGATTAAGTGTATATGTAAATTGGTCCATGCCAATTAATTACTTAATATTCAAATTTATCTCAATATTCAGAAATCATCTTGTCTCAAATGATGTGTCAGTTTGATGCTTCAGATGTCATGTGTTCAATAGATATCCAGATGCATTAGTTTGTGTAGGTAAGTCAAGATTATTTCTCCAGTCAAATAATGATGATGATTACCGATGTTGTGGCTAGAAGTAATGTTATAGATAGGAGCTGTCAAGATCTATATATACCAGGTCAGCTCACAGCGACGCGCGTACACTGAGTATATGTGGATCTTGATTAAGTAATAAAGTCATCAAGTCATCACCAAGAAAACAGAAAATGAATGGTGAATTTAATTTGTATTATTTTTTTTTAGAGAGTAATGCAATAGAAAAGCGAACAGATTGCCAAACGGGGAAGAAACTGGAACTATGGGTGTGATGGGTGATCACTGGTGCTGGGGGAAGCAGCAGTGATGTGTTGGCTGGTTGTGATGTGTTGGGTGATCACTGGTGCTGGGGGAAGCAGCAGTGATGTGTTGGCTGGTTGTGATGTGTTGGGTGATCACTGGTGCTGGGGGAAGCAGCAGTGATGTGTTGGCTGGTTGTGATGTGTTGGGTGATCACTGGTGCTGGGGGAAGCAGCAGTGATGTGTTGGGTGGTCGTGATGGGTGATCACTGGTGCTGGGGGAAGCATCAGTGATGTGTTGGATGGTCGTGATGGGTGATCACTGGTGCTGGGGGAAGCAGCAGTGATGTGTTGAGTGGTTGTGATGGGTGATCACTGGTGCTGGGGGAAGCAGCAGTGATGTGTTGGCTGGTTGTGATGTGATGGGTGATCACTGGTGCTGGGGGAAGCAGCAGTGGTGTTGGGTGGTTGTGTCGTGATGGGTGATCACTGGTGCTGGGGGAAGCAGCAGTGATGTGTTGGCTGGTTGTGTCGTGATGGGTGATCACTGGTGCTGGGGGAAGCAGCAGTGATGTGTTGGCTGGTTGTGATGTGATGGGTGATCACTGGTGCTGGGGGAAGCAGCAGCGATGTGTTGGGTGGTCGTGATGGGTGATCACTGGTGCTGGGGGAAGCAGCAGTGATGTGTTGGGTGGTTGTGATGGGTGATCACTGGTGCTGGGGGAAGCAGCAGTGGTGTTGGGTGGTTGTGTCGTGATGGGTGATCACTGGTGCTGGGGGAAGCAGCAGTGATGTGTTGGCTGGTCGTGATGAGTGATCACTGGTGCTGGGGGAAGCAGCAGTGATGTGTTGGCTGGTCGTGATGGGTGATCACTGGTGCTGGGGGAAGCAGCAGTGATGTGTTGCGTGGTCGTAATGGGTGATCACTGGTGCTGGGGGAAGCAGCAGTGATGTGTTGGGTGGTCGTGATGGGTGATCACTGGTGCTGGGGGAAGCAGCAGTGATGTGTTGGGTGGTCGTGATGGGTGATCACTGGTGCTGGGGGAAGCAGCAGTGATGTGTTGGGTGGTCGTGATGGGTGATCACTGGTGCTGGGGGAAGCAGCAGTGATGTGTTGGGTGGTCGTGATGGGTGATCACTGGTGCTGGGGGAAGCAGCAGTGATGTGTTGGGTGGTCGTGATGAGTGATCACTGGTGCTGGAGGAAGCAGCAGTGATGTGTTGGGTGGTCGTGATGGGTGATCACTGGTGCTGGGGGAAGCAGCAGTGATGTGTTGGGTGGTCGTGATGGGTAATCACTGGTGCTGGGGGAAGCAGCAGTGATGTGTTGAGTGGTCGTGATGTGATGGGTGATCACTGGTGCTGGGGGAAGCAGCAGTGATGTGTTGAGTGGTCGTGATGGGTGATCACTGGTGCTGGGGGAAGCAGCAGTGATGTGTTGGCTGGTTGTGATGGGTGATCACTGGTGCTGGGGGAAGCAGCAGTGATGTGTTGGGTGGTCGTGATGGGTGATCACTGGTGCTGGGGGAAGCAGCAGTGATGTGTTGGCTGGTTGTGTCGTGATGGGTGATCACTGGTGCTGGGGGAAGCAGCAGTGATGTGTTGAGTGGTTGTGATGGGTGATCACTGGTGCTGGGGGAAGCAGCAGTGATGTGTTGAGTGGTCGTGATGGGTGATCACTGGTGCTGGGGGAAGCAGCAGTGATGTGTTGGCTGGTCGTGATGGGTGATCACTGGTGCTGGGGGAAGCAGCAGTGATGTGTTGGGTGGTCGTGATGGGTGATCACTGGTGCTGGGGGAAGCAGCAGTGATGTGTTGCGTGGTCGTGATGGGTGATCACTGGTGCTGGGGGAAGCAGCAGTGATGTGATGGGTTGGGTGATGGGAGTCACAGGTTGGGTTGGGTGATGGGAGTCACAAGTTGGGTTGGGTGATGGGAGTCACAGGTTGGGTTGGGTGATGGGAGTCACAAGTTGAGTCTAGTGATGGGAGTCACAAGCTGGGTTGGGTGATGGGAGTCACTGGTTGAGTCTAGTGATGGGAGTCACAAGTTGGGTTGGGTGATGGGAGTCACAGGTTGAGTCTAGTGATGGGAGTCACAAGTTGGGTTGGGTGATGGGAGTCACAAGTTGGGTTGGGTGATGGGAGTCACAAGCTGGGTTGGGTGATGGGAGTCACAAGTTGGGTGATGGGAGTCACAAGTTGGGTTGGGTGATGGGAGTCACAGGTTGGGTTGGGTGATGGGAGTCACTGGTTGAGTCGGGTGATGGGAGTCACAAGCTGGGTTGGGTGATGGGAGTCACTGGTTGAGTCGGGTGATGGGAGTCACAAGCTGGGTTGGGTGATGGGAGTCACAAGTTGGGTTGGGTGATGGGAGTCACAAGTTGGGTTGGGTGATGGGAGTCACACGTTGAGTCTGGTGATGGGAGTCACAAGCTGGGTTGGGTGATGGGAGTCACTGGTTGAGTCGGGTGATGGGAGTCACAAGCTGGGTTGGGTGATGGGAGTCACAAGTTGGGTTGGGTGATGGGAGTCACAAGTTGGGTTGGGTGATGGGAGTCACACGTTGAGTCTGGTGATGGGAGTCACAAGTTGGGTTGGGTGATGGGAGTCACAAGTTGGGTTGGGTGATGGGAGTCACAAGTTGAGTCGGGTGATGGGAGTCACACGTTGAGTCTGGTGATGGGAGTCACAAGTTGAGTCGGGTGATGGGAGTCACAAGCTGGGTTGGGTGATGGGAGTCACAAGTTGGATGATGGGAAGCTGGAATCGCCGCTGGGAGAACACGGGAATCGTTGGAATTTACTGGTGCAGACAGTGTGGGGGAGACGGGAAGGACGACCTTGAAGCAGCACTGGAGACCGAGGTGGGGAAGGAGGCCTCCAGGTCGCTCTTCAGACCCTCCTCCACCTCCTCCTCAAACTGTTGCACGAGAGAATCTGAAAACAAATTTATTAATAAAACAATAACCAACATAAGGAAAAGATGATGGTGTGTGTT
>JAXIVD010004402.1:10000-17500 GCA_036785275.1 Cancer borealis | reverse complement strand
TCCTCCTCCTCCTCCTGTGCCTCCATCACACCGAATTGCCCCTCCACCGCACCACCATTAATTTCCCGCGCAAACCGATCCCTTTCAATCAGGTTCGAGTCCTGCACACCGTTCTTTTCTCTTCCTTTCTTATTAACTCCTTTCCCAAGTCTGAGTTCTACTAAATCCACCCCCTCCTCCTTTTCCTCCTCCTATTCCTCCTACTCTTCTTACTCCTGCTCCTCCTACTCCTGCTCCTCCTACTCCTACTCTTCCTCCTCCTCCTCTTCCTCCGCCTCCTCTTCCTCCTCCTCCTTCCCTTACCCTCTATTTCTCTCCTTTCCCTCCTCCTCTTCCGGTTTCCTCCCCCCTCCTGTGACCGCTCCATTAATCCTGGTTTCTTTCCTACCTCGTCTTTGATCCGTCAGGCCCCTCCAAGCCCTGGTTGATGAAATAACCTCTCCCGTCTACCAGAGGTGGAGGCAGGCTGTTAGGAGGAAGGATGGCGGAGAACAGTGCGCGCCACACCGTCGTAAGAGGAAGAATACGAAACTCAACGTAAATGATGCCAATAGTATTCACGTGCACCGTAACTCCAGGAAGCTGAAATAATTGTGCAAGAGTCACTGTTACTTTGTTATAAGAAGAATTATTGAAGGCAGTTATAGAGGAAATACTTCCTTACGTCAGAAATAAAAAGTAATTGGAAAAGCACCTTGCAGTAGCTTGGTCTTTGATTTGTGTTGCCAGCACTACTTTGTGTTGCTGGAGGTGGAGGCTTGGTGGTGGTCCTGTGGTTTCCTCCTTCGCTGCACGGAAGACTCAGTAATGACTGCTAGACATGTAAGTGAAAACAGCTCCTGACTGATCTTGAATCTTGATTGTGTCATCGCCTGTCGTTAAAGCCACCCTGTGTCGGATTAATCTCCGTTGAATTGTTACAGCCTCGCAGATTTTCGCTTTAAGCCTTCTGCGATAGGTTGAGAGACACCACAGACACCACTCGCTGGCCTTGTCAGAGCTTGACAGAGCTTAAGTGCTTCCGGGACCGACCGCTCAGTAATTGGTAGTAGAATGCTAGTATCAAGAGTATTGACGGCTAGACTAACACGTAACGACAGTACGCTTACACCCAAGGTGATTACTGTGTATTTACTCAGCTAGGCAGAGCTTGAGAGCGGTAGGTAAGCTACCTCATTCTCGCGCCAGGCTGGAACCACGCTCTGAGAAGCTCCAATAGAAACCTAATTGGAAGTTCTTTGTCCGTGAAGCCTGTCAGAGTCCTGAGTCTATACTCTTACAACCACAGGCTTCCTTCCCTCATGACCGTTAGAGTGACGCGTCTCCACCAATCGATCACCACAGCCTGATAAGGTGTAACGACCCCTTGTGGTCATGATTACTCTTCGTTGTGAGGTCAGATGCTGTAATGGGTTACTCGGCAATGTGCGTGATAACTGAATAGACTATAAAATGTAGTTTGAGGAAATAAAAGATACCAAAATGAATTAATAAATGAATAGGAAAAATCTCAACTACATTTTCTTTGATGGTTCCCTTGAAAGATGAATCAGATTTCCTGGCGCAATGGTACAAAGTATTGCGTAAAATGGTTTATACGTTTAAAGGATGTTTTCCAACACCCAGAGCATGATTACCGAAACCCAGCATCAGCACAACCTACAACGAAGAATGCATAATTATACATCGGCTGTGGTCCTTATCGCCCTTATGTCTCCCCATGAAACAGGTGCCATAACAATTGTCATTGAACTTTGTATTGTAGTAATGTGACATGCACTTACCCGTACACCACTTTCATACTCATACACACGCTGCGGTACATTCTGCATGCGGTGACGTGTTGCAGCACACTGCCTTGGCCTCCACACCATCTTGGACACGCAACACTTTTCTGTACAATTATATGGTGATTATTATGTATACATGCGAAAGAAAATTATACTTACTGTACCCTTATAGTCATTGTTTGAAGCGTTGCGCCTTTCCTTGAGTGTGTGTGGAATAACAGTGTGGCACGTTTGGGGAGGTGGTGGTGCATAATCGCCACGAGTGATGGAGGATCCGGGATACCATTAGTCACCCTGTCACCACTTGACAGGTGTAATAATTATGTTCGCTGTGGGAGGCGCAGCGACCCTAACACTCTCGCCGGGAAGCACATTCAAGTTCAGGACCGAGACGCCTTGATTCAGGAACTTGCATATGTTCAAGAATGAGCAGCAACGCCGTGACCTGCGTGTTGCCTGTCACCTACAGTTACCAGGTTACCAGTCAGTGAGTCCTGAGGTGGGTGTGTCGAGGTGTGGGCGGGTTAGTGTTGTTTTTTTCATTGTACCCAAACACCTGCCTCACTACATACACTAATAAAATTTTCTGGTCACATAAACATAACTCTCGCCCTTTACAGATGAAGTTATCACCTTTGTGAAATCCTGCTTCACATGATTTCTACATCCCTGATCTATCGCTCCCATAATGTCATAATGTATGTATTTCAAAAAGAGCGTGCACTCAGCTTAATTCATAGAAATGGCATAATTAATGTGTAAACTGCTTCCACCCTATGGCATTATGATCCTAAAGGGAATAGGTGTGGAAGGTTTTGCAGGGTTTTTTCTTCACGTTTACATAAGAGGCGAAAGAAAGATGACTTATTGTCCCAAACAACACCTGTGATCGCGTCTGTGTGGAAATGTTTCCTCTGTTGGTTCAGATCGGTGACACCAAAGATTTACGATTTATTGTTTGAGTGCTGTTTTTAGTTGCACAGTAAAGGCCAACACGCAATACAGAGCCAAAAACAATAGAGGACAAGAGGTTTGTGTTGCGTGGAGGGCAGCGTCCCCAACATCCTGGAATCACCGCAGCTTCGTTGTGGCTCACTGCATGTATGTATTGAGTTTGACGCATCAAGAAGTTTTCAGTGTTCATGGTGCAAGTTACTTATTCCTTCCCCTCCCTTCCCCCCCCGCCTCCTCCCCCCCCCACCCCACCCCGCACATTTGGCGTCCTTGCACCTGCCTCCAGTGGTAATGGTGAGGCGCACGTCGCGGCCCTCGTCCCCACGTCATGTGTCCTGATG
Source organism: Cancer borealis (assembly GCA_036785275.1). Classification (NCBI taxonomy): domain Eukaryota; kingdom Metazoa; phylum Arthropoda; class Malacostraca; order Decapoda; family Cancridae; genus Cancer; species Cancer borealis. The sequence continues at coordinate 14,415 of JAXIVD010004402.1, read as the reverse complement.
ACCATGATAAAAACAGGATGAACGAAGCCACTTTGTTTGGTTTTTATTTGCTGGATTTCTTTCTTTGGTCTGGTGTTTGGTGCAGGATTTGCATACCGCCGGGGAGGTGAATAACGTCTCGGTTACACCATAAATCCCACGTTGATACCAAGAGGATTTACCCACTCTGATTTATTCCGGCTTTTCATCTTTTATTTTTCCTGAGAACTAGTCTGCTCTATCGCCGTTACGCAGGTTATTACTGTCATCCATTTGGAAGACCACCACAGGCAGCAGCGGCTGGTGGTAAAGGTGGCTCACGCACACACACGATGCCCGAGTGTTGCTTTAGATCAACCCTTCCTTGATGTGTTACCCTGTGGTGGCAGGTTTGTGGTGCAGCATTTAAGGCGTAGCGTGCTAAGGAATATTATGTGTATGATTGCTTTAATAATAATGAAAGTACTGTACTGCCATACCAGGTGACAACATCTTGTGATGTAGGTGAGTATAATGGCGATGGGAAGGGTGTTGGTGCGTTAACTCTTGATTTCATGAGGGCTTAGAAGACAGTAAATACAAACACACGCTAAGGATATTATTTTCTTTAATACAGATAGACGGAGGAAGAGTTCATTAGGGCTTCACTTTGTTCACTTGATGTACACAATGTATATGTGTGTGTTATTTGATGCACCCAAGATTACTATTCTCTTTTGTTGGGTTTACTATTTTGCCTCACCTCGCAGCCCTTGCCTCCCCTGCAGTGACGTCGCGGGTGTTCCTCTCTCCAACAGGTGGATTTCTTCCCTCACTTGCCATTCTCCCTGCTCAACCCCACGACCAAATTACGTATCATTTCCAGCATCCCCTCCCCGCCCAGGAAGTCCTTCGTTCTCCCTCGTTTAACGGTCCCAAATACCCTTTCCAGGCTCTAAATACATCCCTTAGATTACCCTTACAACCTCCCTCAGCGACACTTTTCCTTCCTCTCTCCCGGCATACTCAGCTCGTTAATAATCCATCAAGAGGGGTCGTTCCAGCGCTGCACTACCACCTCCATCAACATTGTGCATGTGTTTAGCAGTGTTGTGCCTCGGGGATGCCTGGGGTGAACGGATGAGATGATTATTCAGTTTTTTATCTCCGTAATTATAATATGCTTGAAATAATCTAGTATTTTATTTATGATTGCTCTTAATGTAATTTTGATTAAATGTAGACAGACTGCATCATTTAGTTATTTAATCAGTATTTTTTTTTTATAAGTAATCGATCTGTCTATTATATTTTGTTTTTTTATGAAGAATGTAAACTCTCTGAAGCATAGTTCACGGGTGTTAAGTTTTTTTTTGTGTGTAAGCGTGGGCGTGGGCGTGGGCGGGTTGGGTTGCGAGGGAGTGACTATTGAGTTGTTTGTGTGACACTTGCGACACACCTGCATTAGTCTGTAACGCTGCCGTGACCTGGGTGCAGCATCAAGCCAAACTTCTGCTTTATTTACTGAAAATAATATAAATTTTCTACATACAAGTGTCATTATATGGTCATCGATTACCCTTTATTCAGTCTTTGAATACTACATAATTGACAACGCACGCACACACGCACATCGTTAATTTTTCAAGTGTTCTCTAATTGCGCGGCAAGTTTCATTAGCCACATCCAATCCCATTATGTATAAACATTAATTATCACGTTTACACTTTTATTTATGCCTGAATAGCTGCAGGCAACACAAGTCATATAATCCAGGCCTCATGTTTACTCGACTGCAATACATTTTCAGTACAAAGTATCTGAATTCTAACCCATTTTTCTGGTTGCATTTGCTTTGGCCGTTTGTTACCACTCCGGATAAATCATATATAACAAGTTGGCTGGATTTAGTAGCACAGACTTCAGTTCTGGAAAAAGAGGGAACATTTTAGGAAATACACACGACAAAGGGAATTTTATTTTACAGCATATCGTCATGAACATGCTTTGTGTGAAATATTTGCTGCTTCCATCCGTCAGCACGGACGCCGCTGTAGTTAGAATTACGTGACTGTAAATCATCGTACCACTGGCTTTTCACCCTTGGCAGGCGGGGCGGTGATTCATGGCGTTTTTTCCTTTTCTGTGTCCATTATTTCTCCGGCGTAGAGTGATTACTTGTGAGGCGGTTGTGTTCCTGACTCAGCGTAGCATTAACTGCCGGTGCGGAGGTGTGGGTTATGGCGACGCTTGTGGTGGTGGCTTCCCGCCTTGCAGTTCTCCCCTTGATTCCTTCAGTATGTCTTGACGTGTACAGTGTATTTGTCAGCCTCAATTTTTGATGTATGCTGTCACTGTATCGAAAGACAAATGACGTATAAGACATCTTTCAGGAACAAGCGTTATGTGGATGTGGTGAGGTGTGTGTGAAGGCCGTTGGGTACATGTAAGCCTTTCGTGACTGTCTCCCCGGAGGAGCGCGGCAGACAGGCTCTGCAGTGGCATTTGAACCTTACCTGTTTGACTTGCTTGCCACCACGTAAGGAACACCATAATAGTACTCACACTCTCGTTTGAATATTGTATTAAATTTTGTTATGCATGGGATATGGACACCGTCAAGTAAAAAAAAAAATAATAATATTAAGTGTGCGTGAAATATTCCTATTACTAATATATTTTTTATCACTACTAAGTCACTTGACACAAGAAATAGCTGCAAACAAACACTTACTGTATCCCACGTCCATGACTCCTCTGAGTAGGTGCCATTTTCCATTACACGCAAATGTTCCACCAATTTCCTTTTCATTCATTGGTCGAAGACTTAGTCCCGTGAATGCCACACAAATTATATCCAGCCGCTCTTGGTAGTACAGTGTGGTCGCTGCTGCACAAAGGTCACGCATTTGGATATCAGTAGTGCATTAAGCGACACATGACATGCTCCCTTTGTCTTGACCTTTGTTTTATACTGTCATCTCAATTAGGGTTTGGAATTAAGCATCAGGTACTGTGTGTCACTCACTGATGAGGAGACAGTGTCGGAGTCAGCGACGTACACCTCGCTGTCCCTGCGCCGGGCTCCTGTCAAGGTGTCACTCACTATTAGGAGGATCAGGGGAGGACGGGGATATGAGGAGGGGGAGGTAGAAGGGATGAGAGAGAGAGAGAGAGAGAGAGAGAGAGAGAGAGAGAGAGAGAGAGAGAGAGAGAGAGAGAGAGAGAGAGAGAGAGAGAGAGAGAGAGAGAGAGAGAGAGAGAGAGAGAGAGAGAGAGAGAGAGAGAAAGAGAAAGAGAAAGAGAGAGAGAGAGAGAGAGAGAGAGAGAGAGAGAGAGAGAGAGAGAGAGAGAGAGAGAGAGAGAGAGAGAGCTTATTAAGGTGACGTCTGAAGATTGGCGTGGGTGAGGGCAGTGCTGCCAATACGGGAATTGAAGTTCAGGAGTGAATATCAGTGGATCTTGGTTCCCAGAGGCGCTTTCCAGGAAGACTTAAAACTGATGGACGAGGACGGCGCAGCGTGGTCAGCAGACTCAAGTGGCCGCCCGGGGAGGCGAGCCGTCCCCTGATGATCAAGTTCTTTTCATAAATCATCTCGAAAATATGTGACCAAAAATGTATTAAAGATCCTCCATAAATAGCGCTGAGCTGCAAAACGTCGATGCCACAAATATGAGACTGATATTAAATTAGATTATATGTAAGCCTCTGCATATGGCTGGTTATGTGCGTGTTTTTAATCTGTAGGTGGAAAGATTTCTTCATTTATCACTTTAACTGACAAACCATAATTAGCGTTGGCAGTATATGTGATATACTAGTTTATTCATTATCATGATTAACGAATAAATAATTTCGTTTTCATAATCACATTGCACACTTTCGTTCTTATTACATCTGAAGCAATTGTCGAGAGTCCAAGTTAAAGGTGTCTGCTAGTGTGTCTTTGTATGCTTGCTGGTCCCTTCTCTCACCTCGCACTCCGCCTACATTTTTCGGCAAATATCCCTTTGTTCGCCTGATTTCATTCGTTAATTGAGATGGATTTTGCTGCAGCTAAGGAAGCACGCCAAGCGAAGTGAGCGGCTTGCTCCGTCATGCTGAAAATAAAGGAAGAGGGCCGAGGTGGGTCGCTAAGGCAGGGGGAGCGTCGAAACCCTTCAGATATATCAGCATAAAGGCGTTATTTGTGTCCGTGTGTGAGGGTGCCTCCGAGGGCGTCCTGGCCCCTACTCACACTTCTCATCAGCGCCGAGGCCAGATGAGAAGTTCCTTACCCTCCTAGGAACACTTTTTTTCTCTCTGTTTCCTTTGGTAATTGAAGGAACATTCTCAGGCACGCAGGTTCTCTCATTCTTTTCCAGGTAAATGGGAGCGAGTTTGTTTATTTGCCAGTTTAATCTTGCTCCGGTACTCACTACATCGTTTCTTACATTTCCAGTTTTCTTTTTATAGG